>VKOC01015306.1:0-10881 GCA_009364415.1 Spea multiplicata | reverse complement strand
TCACCCACCAATCAGGAGGCCATGGCTGAGGGGCAGCCCCTGATTGGCTGAGCCTAGTCAGCTGACTCCAGCGACCAATCAGCAGCCGGCCCAAATTCCCCGCCCTCTGATTGGTCAGCCCTGGTCAGGTGACATCACCCACCAATCAGGAGGCCAGGGCTGAGGGGCAGCCCCTGATTGGCTGAGCCTAGTCAGCTGACTCCAGCGACCAATCAGCAGCCGGCCCAAATTCCCCGCCCTCTGATTGGTCAGCCCTGGTCAGGTGACATCACCCACCAATCAGGAGGCCCGGGCTGAGGGGCAGCCCCTGATTGGCTGAGCCTAGTCAGCTGACTCCAGCGACCAATCAGCAGCCGGCCCAAATTCCCCGCCCTCTGATTGGTCAGCCCTGGTCAGGTGACAGCACCCACCAATCAGGAGGCTAGGGCTGAGGGGCAGCCCCTGATTGGCTGAGCCTAGTCAGCTGACTCCAGCGACCAATCAGCAGCCGGCCCAAGTTCCCCTCTCTCTGATTGGTCAGCCCTGGTCAGGTGACATCACCCACCAATCAGGAGGCTAGGGTTGAGGGACAGCTCCTGATTGGCTGAGCCTAGTCTACTGACTGCACCCACCAATCAGCAGCCAGCCCAGGTTTACCAGGCTGATTGACTAGGATAAGCCTGTCTTGGCTCATCAGGCAGGAGAAAGCCTTCAGCAGCTTTAATTGGAGCGTATTCCCTGGAAGGAGGGCTGATGGCAGAGTCCATGGGGCCCATACTTACAGGTTCCTCTTGCTAGAAGAGCTGAGCTGCTCCTGTATAGCGCATAAGTTATAGGTCAGGGATTTTTCAGTGACATTTCATTGATTTAGCTATGCATTATACAGGGCCAGCCAAGTTTTTTACGCAGCGTATTAATAATTTGGCAATTACAGTGTATAGCAAAGTCAAGGAGTTTAAATCGGGTCTCTGGCGCAGACTTGCTTCTGATATTGAGGTGGTCTGTTATAGCAACAATCCACAAATAGCCAGGACTATTTTGCCCAGAGCTGCAAAATCACTCAAGTTAAACCCCTAATGTTTGATTTTGTATAACAGTCCACACAAATCCTCACACTGGACTAGGGAAAGCAGAAGGCTTCACCGAGCTGGTTCACTAACCAAATTAGCATTTTCTATAGCCTCCCTCTAAAGGTACAGGCAGTGACAACTACATACTAAAGGAATATAAAAAAAAATACACACACACTTAAATAATTCATTTTATTTCCATAAAAAAAACAAAATGGTAAGTTCCTTATTGTGCCATGTCAAGTCACTTCGTAGGTGGGAATTGTGTCTCTATTGGCTCAGCAAGACTCCATTTGTGATTGGGTGTAGCATTTTCCATACTTCCATTACCTCCAAACTGGGATAGCAAACTCCACCGAGCCGTTAATGTGACAAAATAGACAATCGATGCAGGACACACTGCTTGTCTTATCCCACAGGTCTCACTATCCCTGCTCCCTGAAAATCAAATCTAACATTTTAGCATTTGTAACATTTTTACTCATGGTGCGTAGACTGCGGAGGACCAACTTATAACACGCTTTTCTGATGAGCATAATGCGCTTCATAGATGATTTTCTCATCCAGCTTCTCATCAATCTGCGCATTGCCAAAGGATTTGGAGCAGGTTCTCCAGGGCACAACAGTTGTTCCAAATCGACGTAGCAGCTCGTCCTGCATTGACCGTGAAAGAGGAAAAAGAAATAAAGGTTAGCAAGAAAGGGAAGCCACATTCCAGTAAGATCTGAATAACTACCCAACCACCCTGAAGGCCTGACTCCAAGGTATGAGGGGTGCATGGTTTCATTGGCTGATGCTGGAAGAGTGACCGAAATCCCTTTGACAAAATCATGCAATTATAAAGAACGTTACGGAATTAAGCAACAGTTGTATCAAGGGAACAAGAGAAAGAGGAGGAACTATGAGCAGCAGATAGGGAGGAAGGGACAGAAGGGTGACATGGAGAGAGAGCTGCGCAGATGGTGTTGGTACTTAATCAATAAAGATAAACCTACATGTTCATACTCACTGGTTGAAAGGATCACTCAAAGGCTGGTTCCACACTCTGTGGCCACACACAATGGTGGTTTTGCAAATGCTTGCACAACTACAGACCATCTTGCCTCTGATCGCAAGTTCAAGTTAGTCTTACCAGCTGCAAGGGCTCACGGCATGTCCAGGAGTGACATATCTTCTCATCATTGTCATGGTCTCTGCCAAATCTGTGTGTCCACCACTGTCATTTGTAAAGCAGAAAAAGAAAACAAGTTAATGAGCCACCTTAAAAAGGCTGTTCTATTGAGGCAAGCAATTTGCCTTACCACCTAGCCCTCTTTTACCCAATGAGTGCACTGGCTCAGACAATAGCCCGATGCATAGATGACCATGCAGCTTTCAGGAGCATCGCAGACCTTAACGGCACTCGCGCTTGCTTTTTTACTTGGTAAACGCAAAAGCAATAGATTATGATATGGTATGATTTTCACAAATAATTTTCTATCTAACATTTCACACCTGAGTTATTGGTACCCATCGACTTCTTGTAATGATTGCATTTGTTTAACCCCTTAATGACAAAGCCCATACATGTACGGGGTCAAAATGCATTGTTTTCAATGGGTTTAGGGACCTCCCATTGTCCTTAAGGGGTTAAAAACTGAAAGTATGTAAGTATGTAAGCATTTTGGGGATAACCTTAGAAAGAAGAAGTATTATTATTTTGGTCTTTTCCTGTTCCAATGAAACTGTAGTCTTAACATAATGCAGGGTGTTTGACAGCTTGACACATTAGCCAAACATATCTCTCTTGTCTATGAGATCTCGACCAAATCTTGTCTTAGACAATGACACTAATCAAATGCTTATCTTACAACCTTGCGATAAGCAGGTCCTCAACACCAACAGGCACCTGGGGACTAACAAGTATATCTAAGGGAAAGGATTTTATTTCAATTGCCACCAAAAACAATCAGCTCAGGGTGGTGTTTGTGGGGGAAGGCCATTAGAATACAACCTGTAACCTACATGGGGAAGATGATTTTTGTTAAGCGAAAACGTCTTACCTTTAATGAAGGGCTAAGTCTTCTCTTTAGCCAGTGTCCATGGATGGGCTGCAATCATTTCTTGCTCTATTTCAGGAAAGTATGACAGCGAAATTAAGGTGCCAATATTCTTAAGCGATATTGTGGTGCCACACTCCCTTGGCTGTTGTGAGGTGCACTGTGGGACTACATTGGCCATGTTTTCTTCCAAAACAAACAGACAGACAGAGAGATTGAATTACAATATGAACCATTGGGCCCACTCTACCACTTCTGATTGAGAGGCTGTACAACTGATCTACAACCCCCTCCAACAAAATCATTACATTTTCAGAAAGAAAAATCATATACAGGATCCATGTGACTGACCCGAACAGACATGGAGAGAATGAGGACTGAAGGGAAAAAGGGATTGTGGAAATCTCCAATGGAAACCCCCTGGTAAAGGCATGTGAGATGAAGACGGTGCACTCACAGCCAGAAATGATCATGGCATGGCAGAAAATGGCACAGCTCCATGGAATCTGCTGGTGCTATATAAATAAATGTAGGGGGAAAGCACATTTGGCCAGGGAACTAAAACCAGAGTGGAAACAAACTGTTGAGGGAGACTTCTCAATTTAATAGAAGCAAGCAGGAGAGGGCCTACAGTACTGAGAGAGGGGAAGTTAATAATAATAATAATAATAATAATAACAATAATAATAAAACATTAAAATGCTAAACGAGGCATAGACCGATCCACCTAGTATTCGGGAAGTGTTGGGGACACTCACATATTTATCAGATGGAGAGGATGACCAAGTGTATAAACCATACAATGGTTCAAATCTGATCTAACATGGCACTTACTGGCATTTTGCATTTTTTTATGTTTCAAATCTGTACTTTGATTACATTGCCTATGCTATACTGAACAAAACATTGTATGATTTATGTGACATGTTTCATTATCTGGAATACGTACAATGAATATTAACTCATGCCGATGCAACAAGATTCTAACAACAACAACAAAAACCTAAACAACAAAAAGTTATATGCCAAACAAAAGGGGAAAAGGTGGATTGCAAACCAGAGAATATGGGTAATAGGATGAATAGAATGAGAGAGGATAGGCTAGAAGAGTAAGAGATACAGGCCCTTGGGAAAAGGGATGAAGACAATGGTGAAAAGAAAACAAACAAACAAAAAAAAGAAACACTGAAACTGCAATTCAAAACCAATAAACTATATGTATCTCTACATGTAACATGCATCTACAAGCAACACAATTCTCTGAGGAAACTCACCATTGTAGATAAGAATATTGCAGGCTCAGGAAAGACAAGGGAATCTCGATATGTATATCCTTCAAGGCATTTAACAAATCACAAGAGGGATGTTTGCCTCAAAAGAGGAGAAATGGTTAAACAAGGTCATAATCTGAAACTAGTGAGTTAGAGGCTTAGTTGTAATGTAAAGAAGTTTTACTGCGAGAGTGGTAGAGAAATGGAACAGCCTCCCAGCAGAAGCGGTAGAGACTAATAAAGCAAAGGAACGTAAACATGCATGGTATAGGCATAAAATCCAACATGAGGCCTTGGACTGATTGAGGTCTGACGTTACAAAGAGGACATTTTGGTTAGCTGTTGTGCAGGAAGAATTTGGCTACCAAGTGCAACGGAGAGTTCAATCCCCTTGCACAAGCCAATTGACTCTTGTGTTATACTCTTCCAGCTCAGCTGCCTCCTGGAGAAATCGGCCGGTGTTAGCCCTTGCTAACACTGACAAAGTAAGGTATACAGCAAAGTAAGGTATTTGAAATGGAAACACTTCTGCAAACTCTTGCCTTAGCGAATAAACCCCACCGTTTGTAGCGTAGCACCTGCCTTCTAAGGGGCCTAGTATTCACACATCAAGCCAGTTAGCTTCAAAGACACAACACAACAGAAAAGGGATTGAACATGACACGTTAAAGCTATGGAAAGAAAAAGAACTACTCATGATAAGTGAAGGAAAATACATTAGTATCATTGCAGATGATAGGGTCTGAGACACCTTGTGCCTTCAGGAACAGCAAAGGAAAAGCAGGAAAAAAAACGAAAACACAAAAGAATAGGGCCAATGGCAATATAAAAATAGAGACAGGGGAAATACCGTACAAAGATAAGCCCTGGCCTGGACACATCCCACTGCAACCACAGCACCTGGATTTCTCAAAGAAAATGAACATCAAAAGAACCAAGCGCTGCAAGTGAAGCTTAAAACCCCACTGGGTCTCAAACCCAATGCCTGGTTGGCTGGTGGAGTCACTTGACCAGGTTCAGCCAATCAGAAGGCAGGAGTAAGGCCCTTAACAGGGATTGAACAGGACACGTTAAAGCTATGGAAAGAAGAAGAACTACTCATGATAAGTGAAGGAAAAGACATTAGTATTATTGGAGACAATAGGGTCTGAGACACCTTGTGCCTTCAGTAACAGTAAAGGTGGAGGCAGGAAAACAACTAAAACACAAAAGAATAGGGCCAATAGAGGCAGGGGAAATACTGTACAAAGATAAACCCTGGTCTGGACACATCCCACTGCAACCACAGCACCTGGATTTCTATAAAAAATGGATGGAGGGCTGGCTGAGGGTCATCACTTAAATCAATACACAATGTGGGGCTGTCTGGTGGGATAAATACACAATGTGGGCATGTATGGTGGGATAAATATTCAATGCAGGGGTAATTTTTAAGTTGATGGTTTTGTATGGTCTTTGAATGATGATATAAATATGCAAATGTGGAGGAAATGGCTAACGCTGAGAGAGTGACCCAAATCCCTTTGACTAAATCATTCAATTTACATGCATGAACTGGGTGGCTTGTGTTTTGGTCTACCTGGTTGCTAACAATAGCTTTTTTCTCCCTCACCAAACAACAACAAAAAAAAAACACAACGTAGAGGAGAACAGAGAGAACGCTGAGGGTGGAATTGAACCCAGGAGCTCATGGACTCTAGTCTGGCTCCCTAACCGTTACGCTACATAGCCTTACAGAATCAGTTGCTCAATTGGAGTGAATTGAACCCAGAACCTCAACCATTGCACCACAGAGAACAGGTATAAGAAACAATCCTTTAGTTTTACCTTTAGCTAGCCTGACTGAATAGACTAAAGAATGGCGCCTTGTAATAGCAAAGACAAGATGGCTTATGTTTCGGTCTATGTGCTTATTAAAAACCAAAAAACAGAACTGCAACAAGCGCGGTTGAAGCATTGGGGAATCGAACTCAGAGCCCCAGGCAACCAAGTCCAACACCTTAACCATTACACTACAGAGATTGGACGTGAAGGCTCCGCGAAACAATCCTTTAGTTACCCAACACACTCCTTTAGCTGGCCTGTAGGGGGGCAGAGACAAGATGGCTTAAGTTTTTGTCTACAGGGCGATCCATAAGTCGCAGTCCAGTATCTCTGGCTTGGAGTTGTGGTTAAGGTGTTGGACTTCCACCCCGTTGCTCGCAAGTTCAAATCCAGCTGCTGCCAACTTGTTCCAACGCCAGTAATGTCCCTGTGGCAAAAGTGGTTAACCTTGGTGCCCAGAAATTAAAAAAAAAAGTAGTTTCTCATTATTAATGATTCAATTAATAATTAATAAATAATAATAATAATATTATATATGATATGAGGGGCAGCCACTAATTGCTGAGCCTATAGCAGCCGGCCCAGTTTCCCGCCCTCTGATTGGTCAGCTGGTCAGGTGACATCACCACCAATCACGGAGGCCCTAGGGCTGAGGGGCAGCCCTGATTGGCTGAGCCTAGTCAGCTGACTCCAGCGACCAATCAGCAAGCCGGCCCAAATTCCCCGCCCTCTGATTGGTCAGCCCGGTCAGGTGACATCAAACCCACAATCAGGAGGCCAGGCTGAGGGGCAGCCCCTGATTGGCTGAGCCTAGTCGCTGACTCCAGCGACCAATCAGCAGCCGGCCCAAATTCCCCGCCCTCTGATTGGTCAGCCCTGGTCAGGTGACATCACCCACCAATCAGGAGGCCAGGGCTGAGGGGCAGCCCCTGATTGGCTGAGCCTAGTCAGCTGACTCCAGCGACCAATCAGCAGCCGGCCCAAATTCCCCGCCCTCTGATTGGTCAGCCCTGGTCAGGTGACATCACCCACCAATCAGGAGGCCCGGGCTGAGGGGCAGCCCCTGATTGGCTGAGCCTAGTCAGCTGACTCCAGCGACCAATCAGCAGCCGGCCCAAATTCCCCGCCCTCTGATTGGTCAGCCCTGGTCAGGTGACAGCACCCACCAATCAGGAGGCTAGGGCTGAGGGGCAGCCCCTGATTGGCTGAGCCTAGTCAGCTGACTCCAGCGACCAATCAGCAGCCGGCCCAAGTTCCCCTCTCTCTGATTGGTCAGCCCTGGTCAGGTGACATCACCCACCAATCAGGAGGCTAGGGTTGAGGGACAGCTCCTGATTGGCTGAGCCTAGTCTACTGACTGCACCCACCAATCAGCAGCCAGCCCAGGTTTACCAGGCTGATTGACTAGGATAAGCCTGTCTTGGCTCATCAGGCAGGAGAAAGCCTTCAGCAGCTTTAATTGGAGCGTATTCCCTGGAAGGAGGGCTGATGGCAGAGTCCATGGGGCCCATACTTACAGGTTCCTCTTGCTAGAAGAGCTGAGCTGCTCCTGTATAGCGCATAAGTTATAGGTCAGGGATTTTTCAGTGACATTTCATTGATTTAGCTATGCATTATACAGGGCCAGCCAAGTTTTTTACGCAGCGTATTAATAATTTGGCAATTACAGTGTATAGCAAAGTCAAGGAGTTTAAATCGGGTCTCTGGCGCAGACTTGCTTCTGATATTGAGGTGGTCTGTTATAGCAACAATCCACAAATAGCCAGGACTATTTTGCCCAGAGCTGCAAATTCACTCAAGTTGAACCCCTATGTTTGCTTTTGTACAACAGTCCACAAATCCTCACACTGGAGTAGGGAAAGCAGAAGGCTTCACCAAGCTGGCTCACTAACCAAATTAGCATTTTCTATAGCCTCCCTCTAAAGGTACAGGCAGTGACAACTACATACCAAAGGAATATAAAAAAATACACACACACTTACATAATTCATTTTATTTCCATAAAAAAATAAATAAAAAAAATGGTAAGTTCCTTAATGTACCATGTCAAGTCACTTCGTAGGTGGGAGTTGCATCTCTATTGGCTCAGCAAGACTCCATTTGTGATTGGGTGTAGCATTTTCCATACTTCCATTACCTCCAAACTGGGATAGCAAACTCCACCGAGCCGTTAATGTGACAAAATAGACAATCGATGCAGGACACACTGCTTGTCTTATCCCACAGGTCTCACTATCCCTGCTCCCTGAAAATCAAATCTAACATTTTAGCATTTGTAACATTTTTACTCATGGTGCGTAGACTGCGGAGGACCAACTTATAACACGCTTTTCTGATGAGCATAATGCGCTTCATAGATGATTTTCTCATCCAGCTTCTCATCAATCTGCGCATTGCCAAAGGATTTGGAGCAGGTTCTCCAGGGCACAACAGTTATTCCAAATCGACGTAGCAGCTCGTCCTGCATTGACCGTGAAAGAGGAAAAAGAAATAAAGGTTAGCAAGAAAGGGAAGCCACATTCCAGTAAGATCTGAATAACTACCCAACCACCCTGAAGGCCTGACTCCAAGGTATGAGGGGTGCATGGTTTCATTGGCTGATGCTGGAAGAGTGACCGAAATCCCTTTGACAAAATCATGCAATTATAAAGAACGTTACGGAATTAAGCAACAGTTGTATCAAGGGAACAAGAGAAAGAGGAGGAACTATGAGCAGCAGATAGGGAGGAAGGGACAGAAGGGTGACATGGAGAGAGAGCTGCGCAGATGGTGTTGGTACTTAATCAATAAAGATAAACCTACATGTTCATACTCACTGGTTGAAAGGATCACTCAAAGGCTGGTTCCACACTCTGTGGCCACACACAATGGTGGTTTTGCAAATGCTTGCACAACTACAGACCATCTTGCCTCTGATCGCAAGTTCAAGTTAGTCTTACCAGCTGCAAGGGCTCACGGCATGTCCAGGAGTGACATATCTTCTCATCATTGTCATGGTCTCTGCCAAATCTGTGTGTCCACCACTGTCATTTGTAAAGCAGAAAAAGAAAACAAGTTAATGAGCCACCTTAAAAGGCTGTTCTATTGAGGCAAGCAATTTGCCTTACCACCTAGCCCTCTTTTACCCAATAGTGCACTGGCTCAGACAATAGCCCGATGCATAGATGACCATGCAGCTTTCAGGAGCATCGCAGACCTTAACGGCACTCGCGCTTGCTTTTTTACTTGGTAAACGCAAAAGCAATAGATTATGATATGGTATGATTTTCACAAATAATTTTCTATCTAACATTTCACACCTGAGTTATTGGTACCCATCGACTTCTTGTAATGATTGCATTTGTTTAACCCCTTAATGACAAAGCCCATACATGTACGGGGTCAAAATGCATTGTTTTCAATGGGTTTAGGGACTTCCCATTGTCCTTAAGGGGTTAAAAACTGAAAGTATGTAAGTATGTAAGCATTTTGGGGATAACCTTAGAAAGAAGAAGTATTATTATTTTGGTCTTTTCCTGTTCCAATGAAACTGTAGTCTTAACATAATGCAGGGTGTTTGACAGCTTGACACATTAGCCAAACATATCTCTCTTGTCTATGAGATCTCGACCAAATCTTGTCTTAGACAATGACACTAATCAAATGCTTATCTTACAACCTTGCGATAAGCAGGTCCTCAACACCAACAGGCACCTGGGGACTAACAAGTATATCTAAGGGAAAGGATTTTATTTCAATTGCCACCAAAAACAATCAGCTCAGGGTGGTGTTTGTGGGGGAAGGCCATTAGAATACAACCTGTAACCTACATGGGGAAGATGATTTTTGTTAAGCGAAAACGTCTTACCTTTAATGAAGGGCTAAGTCTTCTCTTTAGCCAGTGTCCATGGATGGGCTGCAATCATTTCTTGCTCTATTTCAGGAAAGTATGACAGCGAAATTAAGGTGCCAATATTCTTAAGCGATATTGTGGTGCCACACTCCCTTGGCTGTTGTGAGGTGCACTGTGGGACTACATTGGCCATGTTTTCTTCCAAAACAAACAGACAGACAGAGAGATTGAATTACAATATGAACCATTGGGCCCACTCTACCACTTCTGATTGAGAGGCTGTACAACTGATCTACAACCCCCTCCAACAAAATCATTACATTTTCAGAAAGAAAAATCATATACAGGATCCATGTGACTGACCCGAACAGACATGGAGAGAATGAGGACTGAAGGGAAAAAGGGATTGTGGAAATCTCCAATGGAAACCCCCTGGTAAAGGCATGTGAGATGAAGACGGTGCACTCACAGCCAGAAATGATCATGGCATGGCAGAAAATGGCACAGCTCCATGGAATCTGCTGGTGCTATATAAATAAATGTAGGGGGAAAGCACATTTGGCCAGGGAACTAAAACCAGAGTGGAAACAAACTGTTGAGGGAGACTTCTCAATTTAATAGAAGCAAGCAGGAGAGGGCCTACAGTACTGAGAGAGGGGAAGTTAATAATAATAATAATAATAATAATAACAATAATAATAAAACATTAAAATGCTAAACGAGGCATAGACCGATCCACCTAGTATTCGGGAAGTGTTGGGGACACTCACATATTTATCAGATGGAGAGGATGACCAAGTGTATAAACCATACAATGGTTCAAATCTGATCTAACATGGCACTTACTGGCATTTTGCATTTTTTTA
>VKOC01015305.1:0-32531 GCA_009364415.1 Spea multiplicata | reverse complement strand
GAGTTAAATTTTAAGCATTGACTTATTATTATTATTAATATAACAAAAACTATTTATTCAGTGGTTTATACCGTGAGTTTTGTTTCTAGAGTTTTGGTAGCAACTGATATTGGCTAAAGAGGTTTATTTTTATTATTATTAATTTTTTACTAATATATTAAAGTATACTAACTCCTCAATCAGGTATATAATTATTTTATTTAAAAACTCTTTTTCTATCACTCCAGGCTGCTCGTTGTCTACCCCTGGACCCAGAGGTATTTCAGCTCTTTCGGAAACCTGTCCAATGAAACCGCTATTGCTGGAAATGTTAAAGTGCAGGCCCATGGCAAGAAGGTTCTGGGTGCCATCGGCGGTGCCATCCAACACTTGGATGATATCAAGGGCTCTCTCCACGATCTCAGTGAGACCCACGCCAACAAACTGCATGTGGACCCCGAGAACTTCAAGGTATATGATTATAATAATTACTTTGCAAATGTTTTCTTTTTGTTGGTAACCTTGAAATTGGTTATAATTATAAATGCACAGGTTGAGAATGACGGATAAACTGATTGGTGCTTTAGAGCTCTATAAAATTAAAATAATCCTAGTTTTCCAAGTGAAGTAGGAAGGTAATTTTGTACATTATTAAATATTTAGTAGGCATGCTAAAATTGAATTTGCAATGTTTTCTTTTGGGGCCAAATGCATTCCATGCAAGCAGAGAGAAATCTCTCAGAGTTATTACTGAATACTTATTCCCTTTCCCATTGTTATTTTTTTGGAATGTAAATGATATGCTTTCAAAATTTGGTGAAATAATATGTACATTAGAATAATATAGTAATATTTAATGTATATGTATTTTTGTTTTACTTACAGCGTCTTGGAGAAGTGCTGGTGATTGTTCTGGCTGCCAAACTGCGATCCGCTTTCACCCCTCAGGTCCATGCCGCCTGGGAGAAATTCATCGCTGTTCTGGTTGCTGGTCTGAGCCACGGATATCATTAAATTAGCTGTTAAACATCTCATCTGAGGACGTGGACTAATATGTGTTTATATTGAAACATAACAATAAAATTTACTTTTACCTAAAATGATTGATCCTTAGTCATGTTGTAAAATAATGGTGTCGTGGGTTTGCTATAAATAAGATTTTCCTTCCTATGGCTTGGGTGTCTGATAAGTGTATGTTTCATTTGGGGAAGGATATATAGGGGTTTCAGAAAGGATAACATGTATGGTAGAACAAATATATTGGGCCATATAATTCAGGACAAAAATGGAGCAATCGTTGGGCAAAAGGGCTACATTTGGAGCAAACGTGTTCACATGGTCAGTCAAACATTTTGTATGAACTCCATTATCCTTATCATGATCTATGGTATTTTACAGCTTTAGTATCAGATATTTGTATTTATTTCTCTTTTTTTCATGTGTAGGATACACACATGTGACAATTTACATTCTAGAATGTTGTGAGCTTCTTTTCTCTGGGATCTTCAAAGCCACGCGGCCTTCCAGGGTGAAAATGCACAGAAGGCTCCAATGTATCAAAATGCCTGTTTAATTCGATCCATGTACCAAGGGACTTAAATGCAACAATGGGGGAAACACAAACAAAATTCTAATAAATCCTGCTCAACATGAGCACTAACTCAGCAATTAGCATCCTATCTATGGTTAGGTGGCTACTTTGCTTGCTGACAAAATTAAAGGGGTAGCAGAGGCATTATTAAATTAGTAAACACTAATCTACACCAACCAGACAGGCCGAGAGACTTGCTGTTCCCACAGAAATCGTATATATTGCTGCCACCACTGTGAGGGATTCTGGGTAAGCGTGTGCAAATTAGGTTAACAATGATCACTTTTTTCCCCTCATTGTAAACTTAATCTGCAATCGCTTACCCAGAATCCCTTGCAGTGGTGGCAGCAATACAAGATTTCTGTGGGAACAGCGAGTCTCTGGGCCTGTCCGGTGGGTGCAGATTAGTGTTTAATAATGGAAATTTGGAATTTGAGCCTCCTCGTAGCAGCACCATTCACTGATGCTCTTGGGACATACAGTAATAAAGGCCCTGCACTAGTTCAGTCCTACAGTTACTAAACGAGATGTATGTGGATTAATTACCATTGAGAGGGCCAGGTATATGTAAGCCCAATAATAGGAATTCCCTGGAAGGCAAAATGAACCACAGGCCCGCTATACTCGCTTGTACTACACGTCAGGGACCCTAAAGATCTTTAAATAGTGCTGCTGAACGTTATCCAACATTACCCTGCCGATGGAGAAATATTATATGTGAAATATACTGTGCAAAACCCTCAGTTCTTTTCTACCACCAACCCCTGCATTCTGTCACAATGTGTATTTTGCACGAAGGTATTGTGTTTGAAACCATATTCTTATATATATCTATATATATAATATCCAAAAATAGTTACCGGCACTCCAGGGACTTCTTTAACCCCTTCGTGACAAAGGCTGATTTTACTTTTTGTACCCTTCGTGACAATGGCGCGGTTTAACATTGTCTGCGCTGCTGGTTTAGCTGTAATTTTCTTGCTTTCCCGTTTACTGAACCACCCACAGTAATATTTGTTTTTTTCAGGACAAGAAGGTTTTCTTTAGATGACATTGTTTTGATTGTATCATATTATTTTCTATTAAAAAAAGGATAAAATATGGTGAAACATTTAGAAAAAATTACTTAGTTGAAAAAACTTTTACTCATCTATAAAAGGTAATAGAAAAAGCTGCTAAATAGATTCTACTATTTGTCCTGAGTTTAGAAATGCCCAATGTTTTTATGTTGTTTTGCTTTTTTCTACACATTATGGGGCAATAAGTACAGGTAGCGTTTTGCTATTTCAAAGCCATTTCCAAATCTGGTAATTCTTCCCCCCATGTGCCATTTCGGGTATCTTTGAACCCGGCCAATGCAATTTACCCCATCAAGTCATATATTTTTGAAAACTATGCAGCCCAGAGTATTCCAAATGCTAGTATTTTAACTCTTTCCAAGCACTTATTATACCATCAGCCTTTGTCAAACTTTATGGTAGTAATTATTTTGCATTTGTTTTTTCACACACATTTTACTTCAGGTATGAATAAACAGGTTCGGGTATATGTCACTATCATAAAACACCCCAATATGTGTTTAGCAACACCTCCTGAGTACAGCGATACCTCACATGAATGATTTTGCCTGGCTGTTTGGGGGCAAAAGGGCCACATTTGGGGCATGCACTTTTTTCAATGTTGACCTTTGGCATTTGGGGATCCACTGCCCATCCTCTATTCTGGTAGATATTTGAGCGGGCCATTGTCAGTTGCCCATAGACACATATATTTTTTGAAAACTAGATCAACTGCCAGGTAAGTTTCAAATGCAGTATTTAACTTTTGCAATGCACACATTTAACCACCAGCGTTTTTTCAAAATGTTTTGCAGTAGTATTTTTTGTGTGTGTAATTTTCGCGGCCAGCAACACTACATTTATGTTGCATTTTCAGCTCTGGTATAAGATGCGCTGTCACAGGCGAACCCAATTGTGTTTACAAACATCTCCTGAGTGCAGTGATGACGCCATCATTGCATGGGTTTGTCGATTTTTGGGGGAACTAAAAGGCCACATTTGCTACGTGTGCATTTTTCTTATGGAGAATGTGATATGTGTGGCCATTCCTTCCCCCCCCCCGTGTTAATTGGACCTTGTTGAAACTGGCCCATTCAATTTGCCATCAATCTCATTTTTAAGAAGTCGACACCTCATGGCATTTAATATGGCCAGTATTTTGAACTCTTTCCATGGCGAGAAGTGTTTTAAGCTAATATGCCTAATTTTAGGACTTTGCTTCCTAAAAATATATTTTGATATATACATATTATATTATAGTAGTTATTTTTTTTTGCCTTTTTTTATTTTTTTTAACATTTTCGTTTTAGATGCTCTAAAGCGCTTTTAACGGGCGTCCGCCGCTGATATCAAAGTACTAGCCAGAGATGGCCCCTTTGTGCCGATCATGGTGTTGCTGAATGCCTCGAGGTCAAGGCATTACAGCAACGCCGCTTCGGTGCAGAAAGCGAAAATAGATCGCTTTCTGCACCCGTTTAAAGACGCGCCGGTCCTGGCACATCAATTGTCGTTAACGACTTGATTTTCGGTGACGTGCCCAGACTGGCAATTGTCATCAAGGGGTTAAATAATCACTCAAGAAGCTTCAGTTTTCCAATCAAAGTTTCAGTCTGTTTATTAGACTTTCATCAGGACAGGTCAGAAAAACAATGTGAGTCTTATTTATACCAAAAAAGGATCATTAACAAGACCTACCACACCTGTAGTGCTCGTGGTGTTCAGACCCGGTGTGTACAATTCACAAATACGCATGTGCAGAGCGTCAGCAATACTTCCTGATCTCAGACTCACGGTCTGAGTTCCAGGTTGTCATGGCAACGTTTACATTAATCTGCATAATACGTGTCTCTTATGCCGGTCTGTAAACCTCTTATTAGTGTCTTTATTCTGCTGTATATAGTGCTATCTTCCTGTGTACAGGATCAGCTGTGATTTGTTTATAAGCAAATATAGATATAAAGACATGTAATGATCTTTTTAGGTATAAATAAGACTCACATAAATAAGACTTGCTAATGATCCTTTTTTGGTATAAATAAGACTCACATTGTTTTTTGACCTGTCCTGATGAAAGTCTAATAAACAGACTGAAACGTTGATTGCAAAACTGAAGTTTCTTGAGTGATTATTTAAAGAAGTCCCTGGAGTGCCGGTAACTATTTTTGGATATTATATGAATTGCTGTTGCAGCTACTTGGCACCGGGCAGAAAAAAGTGGTGCAATTGTTAATTTTGGACTTTGTATATATATATATATATATATATATATATATATACATTTAAAGTATAAACACTAAAGTATAAAAATGGGTGAAAATTAAACACATTGTTTTTTATTTTACTAAGGATAGTTTTTACAGGGTGCCACCACTAAAAAAAAATGATATTCGTTCCTTCTCTTTTTACTTTGATTTGCTTTTCTATTGACACAGCATGTAATCAGCAGTAGCTGATCATCAGAGACCCCGGAAGGGTCTCTAATGCTCTAATGGATCCTTTCTGATACTGCAGGAAGGGAAATCCAGAACCTCCACATGGGCATTCAAATACTGTCAGTGTAACACAGCAAGAGAGATCTTCCTGCACATTCAAAAAATGTAGTACTTTCTATAACAGGACCACTATTTCCAGGCTGTAATAGTATTCCGGCATATTGCTATTGGTAGGTATCATGGCCATCTTGAAACATGAATGGCCTGGGGCAAGCAAACATGCATGGCCACCCAAAGCCCCACTTTATGCAAGTGGAGGTCTGTGTAACTGCTTCAGTTGTCATGGTATACTATAATGCTGGCAACAATGGGTGCACGGGATACAAGGCATCTGTTTAGGGATCCTTATGGGCAGCTGCTGTGAGTGCCTAAGATACCTGAGCAGCTGCTTCATGTTTCTATGGCCCTTGTATTCTCACTGTGTGCTGAGCTTGGTTCTTCTGTATATCTACTTTAACAATGTAAGAACAGGGATAGACAGAGACATTGGTGGCGTGTGTCCTGTCCAATGCCTAGTTCTTGATGTTCCTAGGCCATTGTTTGGCTTTGCAATGTCTCTCTATTATTTGGTCAGCAGAATGATCTATTTCTTTAGTAAACCGAAGCTTTTTTTGACCTTGAAAGCACTATCCTGGGCTACTGTTTATGGCTTACATTGGCTTGTTTTTTTTCAATCCAACATGGCCTGAACCTGTTATTATGTTCCTAAAACCATTACAGAACCATTTTTGCTTTTGTGGCAGGGTGCATTGCCAAAGCCATCATGGAATAATGTGTTCATGAAGGGGTGTACATGGTCTGCAACAATGCTTAGGTAGGTGGTACGTGTCAAAGTAACATAAAACCATAGAAATTGATGGCAAATAAGAACCATTTGGCCCATCCAGTCTGCCCAACCACATGAATGGCATCACCCAACGTTTCGCAGAAAACAATGTCCAAAGCATCACGCTACCTCCGCCAGCTTGCCTTCTTCCCATAGTGCATCCTAGTGCCATGTGTTCTCCAGGTAAGTGAAAATGTGATTCATCAGACCAGGCTACCTTCTTCCATTGCTCCGTGGTCTAGTTCTTATGCGCACGTGCCCTTTAGGGTGCTGGGTTATGACACTTTACAGATCTCGTGTCAGCCCCCCCATAGGGTATTATGTATACTTCTGGAGAATTTATCTCCAGAACAATATACATATTAGGAAGAGTCAAGAGAAAGGCTACTAAAGTGGTGAATGATTTGCAGAGTACAAATTATCAGAGATGACTAAATGACAGGAACATGTATGGATTGAGGATAGAAAAGAGAAGGGGATTTGATGGAAACATTTGAATACTGTACGTAAATTGCAATTTATCTTAGAAAAGCCAAAGAATTTAAAAAGTTTATTGTTAAAGAAAATTATTAATAATTGAAAATACAATTTTTAGTATATTATTTACATGACTGTTAATCATGGCTATTTAAGGACCATTGTATTTAGAGTCTGCTGTAACACTGAAACATAGAAAGTGACGACAGATAAGAACCCCATCTAGTCTGCCCAGGCTCTGTACTTTACTTACTCCCTGGCCTTATCATATATCTAGCCCAGCCTTATGTCCATCTCATGCTTGCTTAAACTCCTTCGCTGTATTCATCTTTACCACTTCTGCTGGAAGGCTATTCCATGCATTCACTACCCTTTCTGTAAAGTAATATTTCCTGATATTACTTTTAATCCTTTGCCCCTCTAGTTTAAGACTATGTCCTTTTGTTGTGGTAGTATTTCTTCTTTTAAATAGACTTTCTTCCTTTATCATTTTGATTCTGGGACTACTCCAGCTAACAATGATTGGTTGAATAAATTTGTAAATTGCTTGCTAGTATAACACCAGGCTCTTTTAACAACTTGGTGTGTATCCCGTCAGGCCCCATCGACTTATTTTTCTTTACCTTGGACAACTGAAATAAAACTTCCACCTCACAACTGAGGTCCCTTTCCTTAATTTTCTGTAAAAACTGAATAGAAATATTCATTGAGGCAGTCAGCGAGACCTTTATCCTCTTCTACATACCTTCCTTTTGTTTTTAATCTAACTAATCCTTGTTTTACTTTCCTTTTTCTCATTTATATATCTTATAACTTTCCTTGCTTCTTTCTGCCTAATCTTATAGAGCTGTCTATCCTCCTCACTTTGGGTATTTTTGTATTTACTAAAGGCTAACGTCTTGTTTTTTATGATTTTGGACTCTTCTGTGGAGTACCACAGTGGTTTCTTAAATTTTTTACTCTTACTGACCAGCAGAATACAATTTTCTGTTATCTTCAATAATTCAACTTTTAAATAATCCGTTTTCTCCTGGGCTCCATTTAAATTGTCCCAGTCTGATAATGACTCCTCTACACATATTCTCATTTTAGTCAGCTTTTGTAAAATCTACCCTTGCGAAAAATTACTGCAGTTTTTTCTGAAGTAATACTGCAGTTTTTTTGGACATGAAAAAACTGCAATACTGCACTTTTACTGCAGTATTACTGCACATTTACTGCAGTTTTATTGCATTTGTACTTCAATGTACTGCAGTTTTACTGCACATTTGCTGCACTTTTTTATATTGCAAACCTACAGTTTTACTTCAATGTGCTGTAGCTTTATTGCATTTGTACTTCCGTAGAAAAACAACTGCAGTACAACTGCAGTACAGTGAAGTACAAATGCAGTAAAACTGCAGTAAATGTGCAGTAATACTGCAGTAAAAGTGCAGTATTGCAGTTTTTTCATGTCCACAAAATAGCAGTATTACTTCAGAAAAAACTGCAGTAATTTTTTTTGTAAGGGTAAAACTTTTGTTTTTGTGTGGTGCGACTAAGTCACTGTTCATATAATAAACCACACAGACTGATGATCACTAGATCCCAAACTTTCACCTACAGAAATATCCGTTAACAAATCTCCATTTGTGAAAACCAAATCCAATATGGCCTCCTTACAACTTGGCTCCTCAACTACATGTTGATAATCCCAGTCGGGAGTTTAGAATATCTGCACTCTGGGCACAACCAGCTACTTTGGTTTTCCAGTGAACAATTTAGGAAGATTAAAGGCACCCATAGTTCTAATGACTTTAATTAGTGCTTCTTATAGCATCACAGAATATTTGATGGTGGTCACCGAAGCAAATATAGTACTGAAACTCTGTTCATATAAACAGAAATTACATTTTGCACGCTACTGTTTTAAAAGACCGTAATATCAGCATAATTTGCTGTAGTAAGAAGAATTCTGCATGGAACAGGCATAAAACAAAAAAGCAAGGTCAGTTGTATGGGTTATGTTATCAGTGAAGACTAAATGCTGGATGGAGAAAATGAGGTGACACAGCACGGTTTCAATAGGCTGGACATAGTTAGTTCTCCTTTAAAAGCCAAAAAAGTAGACCGTGGTTCTCAGAGCTCTTGACACTTCTCACTTGAGTCTTAGCCACTCTCCAACCCAAACAGTCACCATGGTTCACTTTACAGCTGAAGAGCGTGCCGCCATCACATCCGTGTGGCAGAAGGTTGACATCAGCAAGGATGGCAGCGACACCCTGACCAGGTAGTTAGCAGAATAATATTTTGCAATATTTGTTCTAAAAATTGAAAGCATAAGTATCTGTTTTACTTGTAAACTAAACCTGTACGGTAATTATACGCAGCTCATGCACATTAGGGGTAACCATACATTAGGGGTGCTACATCTTAAGCACTAAGTAATTGCTACCATTGCTATTATTTCTTTTATTTATTTTATGTATTTAATACCAACATTTAATTTGATGCTTTTCATAATGCGGAATGGTCTTGGAGTAAAGAAAAGTCTCAACAGTTGCCCAACTGCCCAATGCCCAATACACATAAGACCATATCTATAAAGGAGTAGATCTACTGAATGGCTTTATATCATTACATTGTCTGTTGTCTAATTAAGATAAATACATTTTTACGTTACTCTTTTTAATAATGGCATTATATTGGTAACATTTGTACATTAGATAAATTATACTGTTTATAACAGCCAGATGTTATAGTTTTATTAAAACACTGTTTTTCTATCACTCCAGGCTGCTCGTTGTCTACCCCTGGACCCAGAGGTATTTCAGCTCTTTCGGAAACCTGTCCAATGAAGCCGCTATCTCTGGAAATGTTAAAGTGCAGGCCCATGGCAAGAAGGTTCTGGGTGCCATCGGCGGTGCCATCCAACACTTGGATGATGTCAAGGGCTCTCTCCGCGATCTCAGTGACACTCACGCCAACAAACTGCACGTGGACCCCGAGAACTTCAAGGTATATATCTACTATTACCTTTTTCCCTAACATAGGAAATCCTTAAATTTGGAATACTTTAGTTATGACCGTGACAGATTCACCGGAAGTTTCCACAAATAAATATCCCACACACATAGACCAGTAATGAATATATTCCATGTACTTTTCAAATGTGTTTTTAATGCCTATATAATACGCCCTACCAATTTCATTACATGGCTGCTAGTATAACATTAATAATCCATTTTTGCAATTTTGTAAAAGAATTTGAAAATCTGTAATTTTACACAATTAAGGCTATACAAGGCCGTATGGCTACTAACCATGATAAAGGCTATAATACATGTATGTATTTTTTTCCAGCGTCTTGGAGAAGTGCTGGTGATTGTTCTGGCTGCCAAACTGGGATCCGCTTTCACCCCTCAGGTCCAGGCCGCCTGGGAGAAATTCATCGCTGTTCTGGTTGCTGGTCTGAGCCACGGATATTATTAAACTGACCATCTGAGATCATGGATAACTGTGCTTGAACATTAAATCATTAGTAATAAAAGCTGCTTGTAACTAAAACAATTCTTTGTCATGTATTTTTGTCAATATATAATTAAACGCCTAAACACTACATACCTGATGTTCATAAATAACATTTAATTGTATGTCCTGTCAGAGGCATTCTTATGGCCTGTAACTTAAAGGAGAAAAAAAAGAGAGAGGAGATATGACAAAAATGTATTTGAATACGCAAATGGATTCAATGTAGTACAGGAGGGAAGAATATTTCAGAGGAGAATTCTTAGTACAAGAGGTCATAATTCAGGGCTTCCCCAAGACACTGAGCTTCCTGGGTCCAAGGATGGAATGGTGCCCACAGCCACCAAAGCCATGCCACATTCATTTTGTGATATCATGATTAATAAATCCACTCTGTCATGCTCTCACGCTCTCAATGTCTTCCTACCTTCTCTGCCAACCGCTTCTGTGTGCCTGTGTCCTTTTCTGCAGCTCTGCTTCTTCTCTTGCCCCTTCCTGTCCTTCTGTTTTATTTATTCTGTTTTCACTTTCACTCATTTGTACACACTCCCAGATTTGCACTTATGATACGCGTTTATACACAAAAAACTACACTGCAATGCTCACACAAACACACACATCCATGCTCATCCTTGGTCACACACATGCTACTCATATCATTACATTATATCATTACATTACATTATACATCCATGCTCACACAAACACATACATACATAATGTTCCATCTGGCTTGGACTAGGTATTATATGAGAAGAATCAAGCTCAATGAGGGGTAATATGATTACCTAGGGTAGAAGTGGAGTCTCCTCTGTTTTCTTTTTGATTTGGTCTCAGTTCTGGACAAGGTTAGGCAAATACAATTCTCTGGATTTCTTGCCTTTAGCAAACACCTTGCCTCATTTTCTCTGTGCTTTCTGGCTCTTGTTATATTTCCTTCTCTTCTATTCTTTCCTCCCTCTTAGGCAACTTCTTTTGCCCAATCTCCTTATTTGCACCTTACTTGCTGATATATTTCACCTCCTTTTTTCTTTTATTTTGCTTGCCCACCTCTTTTTAACTTATATTCTGCCCCTCCTCCATGCTATATAGACACACATATACATCTACATGCACATATAGATCTACACGAACACACACACATATACAGTATATATATAAATATATGTATACACATACATAACCGATCAGCCAAAACATTATGATCACTGACAGGTGAAGTGTATAACACTGATAATCTTGTTATCATGGCGCCTGTCAGTGGGTGGAATATATTAGGCAGCGAGTGAACATTTCATCCTTTGACAAGGACAAAATTGTAATGACTAGACGACTGGGTCAGAGCATCTCCAAAACTGCACCTCTTGTGGGGTGTTCCCAGTCTGCAGTGGTCAGTACCTTTGAAAAGTGCGACAAGGAAGGAAAAGAGGTAAACCGGCAATAGGTTCATGGGCGGCCAAGGTTAATTGATGCACATGAGGGCGAACGCTGTGGTCAAATCCAACAGACTAGCTACTGTACGTCAAATTACTGAAAATGTTGCTGGTTCTAATAGAAAGGTGTCAAAATACACAGTGCGTCGCAGTTTGTTGCGTATGGGGCTGCTCACGAGTCAGGGTGCCCATGCTGACCCCTGTTCACTGCCGAAAGACCCTACAATAGGCAAGTGAGCATATGAACTAGCCCCCGGAACAATGGAAGAAGGGGCCTGGTCTGAAGAACCACATTTTCTTTTACAACACATGGATGGCCGTGTGCATGTGCATTGCTTACCTGGAAGAATGCAAGTCGCTGGAGGCAGTGTGATGGTTTGGGCAATGTTCTGCCAGGAAACCTGAAGTCCTGCCATGCATGTGAATGTTACTTTGACATGTACCACCTACCTAAGCATGTACATGGTATTCCCTTATGGCATTGCCTCTTTCAGCAGGATAATGCACCCTGGAACAAAGCAAAAAATGGTTCAAGAATGAACACATCAACGAGTTCAAGGTGTTGACTTGGCCTCCAAATTCCCCAGACCTCAATCCAATCGAGCATCTGTGGGATGTGCTGGACCATAAAGTCTGATCCATGTAGGGTCCACCTTGCAACATACAGAACTTAAAGGATCTGCTGCTAATGTCTCGGTGCAGATACCATAGCAAACCTTCAGAGGGCAAGTGGATTCCATGCCTCGATGGGTCAGGGCTGTTTTGGCAGCAAATAGGGGACCTACACAATATTAGACAGGTGGTCATAATGTTATAGCTGATCAGTGTATATACATACACGTACATACACATATACACCGTACTTTCCAGAAACTCTCCTTCCCTTCTGTGTGTTCCTTCCGGCAATCATCCTCCCTCACTGCACGTCGAGAAGTCATGCAATTACTGTGAGCACAGTGTCAGGGAGAATGATTGCCACATTTCGCGGGTCGCCGCTTAGTGGGACAGGTGAGAGGACCCTGGAGCCCCCAGCCCTTGTTCTGGAGCCTCTACTTGGTCTATATGTCCTCTCTTTACTAGAATTCGATTACCACCTGTAGGCTGACAACTTGCTAATTTAACGTTCCTCCCCTGACCCGTTGTCCTCTCTTGCAACTCAAATTACTGTCACTCTGAAATAGCATCTTGATGGAATCCCATTGCCTGAAGCTCAAGACTGCACTTCTGGTTACTCATCTCTTCAATCGTCTCCTTAATTTCCAGTTAGGAAATCCATCTTTACCTGCAAAGATTGAATTGATCCTTTCCTCACACTACTAATAAAATACTAATTAATTCCCTTGTGATATTCTATCTAGAGTACAACTCTTTTTATCTCTCCAATGCATTCTGAACACATCTGCCATTGAAATATAATCTAATATCCCTCACCAACACATGCCTTTACAAAAACTGCCCCCATATCTTTGCTCTTATCGCCATATCCTTTGATAACTGCTCTCTTTGCTCTCCCCATGACTTGCAACTCTCTTCAGCTGTTATCACTTTTTCCAACTTGTGTCTTTCAGATTTTAGCTATGTGGTCTATTCTTTGGACCTCCCTACCTCTTTCTGTCAGACTCCCCCCCAACTTTAAATGCTTTAATTTTACTCTTCTCGCTACAGTAAAATCATTCTCACTCATGCACTCACCTTCTCATTCCCTCCTTAATGTTCTAATGGATTGTAAGCTTGTGTTATGTCAATGTTAGTTTTCACTTTTATTTAGTAACAGTACTATCTGCTGGCAGAATCTGCTGGCACTCTATAAAAAATTGTAATAATAATAGTAAATGTAAATAAATATAATAGTTTACAGCACTAAATAAACACCACTATCTGGCAAAAATAATGAAAACGACTTATTCTTCACAAGGGGCCAGACCCTCAAAATTTAAATAAATTGCAAAAATATTTAGCAGCCACTGGGGCAGAAACTCCTTATAATAGATCTGACAAAGAAGGAAAACACATATATAAAATGAAGAGCGTTAAATGATTAATTAATAAATAATTAAAGCAAATATGTGGGTACTCAATATTTTTATAAAAAAACAAATATTTTATTACACATAAATCAATAAACAAACAAATAATAATAAAAACATTAGTAGTGGGTAAGTAACTAATAAGAATACCAATTGGTATATAGAATATCTACAATGTCTTTATTAAGAAATTATTCAAAGCCTTAGAAAAAAGACATCATTGTCTACATACGTAAAGTTTTTTTGTTTGTTTACAGTCATAAACTTGAAAATATAAAACACTGTAGGATCTTTTTTTTTCACTTAGCAAAGAGAATTGCGAAATTGAGACAGAAATAGCATTGGAATAACAGCAAAATTATAGATTTTTTGGCCTCATTATTTAATTTCTGCTAGAATTTTAACCTTTACATTTACCATGATAATATACACAGCTCACATATTGGATACAATTTCCACTATGTAATCTTTAACAACCTTCTTATCATTTCCTCAAAATAATCTAAACCAGTCCTTAAGGGTCATGAATACTGTGAACATTTTCCTAAAGACAAGTAGTTTAGTACATTCTTCATTGAGATGTCTGTGCTTAATCTGGGATATCCAGACATTGTTGTGTTTTCTGGTCTCATTTACTGAAGTTGTGTAGCCCTGATCTACACAAATCTTCATATTTCTATTCCTTTCAATAAGTCATGTACTATATTATGTCCATTTCTTCCATATAACAACACCAACCTCCATATAAAAATCTATTTTCCAACAAATCACCTTAAAGTAATCACATCGCCTTGTGCGTATAACCATGTTATTTATGTTATATGTACAGTTACTTACAGTTCATATCAACCTCCCTTCACTACATTGCTTTAACCAGAACCATTCTTGTTTTGTAGAAGCATTATACGCCTTCATCCCCCTTAGAACATGTAATGTACTTCCCCAGCTCCTTTAATATCCCCCATCCTGTCATGTCCCACTAGCCCCTGGATTGCCCCCTATCCACTGTCATGCCCTTCCAGCCCATGTATTGTCCTACCAGCCCCACCAACTCGGGAATTGTCCCACCAGCCCTATAATGCCTCCCAAATTGCCTGGTGTTCCACGGTGGTCTGGCGTATAGGTGAAGCCATGACAGGTTCCACGTGACTATATCAGAAGCGCTGGATGTTATGTTGCATCCGGATAATAGTGACATAAACGTAGCATAATTCTTGGCATCCTATTAGTCAATACTTTGTGCTTCCTACTTTGCCAAGAGAACAGCTCACAGTCTTCTCATATAATGCCTGATGAGGTTGGAGAATGCATGGCAAGAGATGTGAGACCAATCCTCCATACAGAATCTCTCCAGATCCTCCTGCTTTTGTGGTCCACCACTGGTGGACTCTACTCTCCAGTTCACCCCACAGGTTTTCTGTAGGATTAAAGCCAGGGGACTTGATTATGTGGTGAATAAACCATTTTTGTGTTGGTTTGGATCATTGTCCTGCTGGAAGAACCAACCACGGCCAGGCAGTCAGGTGTTCAGGGAAGTCAGGTGTTCAATGAAGGGACAATTTTTCTATAGCATTGCATCACACAGCCCTCTTTTTACATATCTGTAAATGAAATAATTCATAATTCATTTAGTTAAGTGTATTGCGTTTATTACATTTACTTTTACTTGTGAAAGTTGTAGGATCATTAGAATTAAAGACTGTAGTCATTGGAGTTCAAGATGAGATTTATTTTTAGCATCACAGGGTCCTTAATATTGATAGTGTGCTCTGATGCACCCATGGAACTGAAACTCTAATTATTTAAACAGGACTACCCAATTATCTCTAGTTGATGTGAATTGTGGTGCAATTTTGCACACTCATGTTTTATAAGACTGTGAGATCAGCATAACCCACTGCGGATACAGAAAGATAGAATTCTCCACGGGCAGGCATGATACAAAATAGCAAGGTCAGTTGTATGGGTCATGTTATCAGTGAAGGCTAAACATTGGTTGGACCAAATGGCAACACAGCACAATTACAGTAGGTGGGACATACTTATTTCTCCTTTAAAAGCCAGGGAGGTTGACTGAGGTCTCAGAACTCTTGACATCTCTTACTTGAGTCTTTACCACTCACCAACCAACAGTCATCATGGTTCACTTTACAGCTGAGGAGCGTTCCACCATCACTTCCGTCTGGCAGAAGGTCAACATTGACAAGGATGGCAGCGACACCCTGACCAGGTAATTAGCAGAAATAATTTGCTATAATCTTGCTACAAACAGAAGGCATGTGCTTTTAAGATTGTCTGCTCCCCTTTCTCCATATTTGTCTGCTAAATGTGCTACATATGGCATAACCCAATGAAAGGGTTACATTGGTTGCTATGGTCATTACTCCATATTTATGAATGCAGATAAGAAATATGACCACATATTGTTAAGATTTTTTTGTCTATTTCAGATAATTATGCATTTTCATTATATTTTTTAATAATCGTGACATAAAGCAGCACAGATATACATCGAAAATCTCCTGCCCTAAAATTAAATTAAGTGTTCCAGGCACAATTCATGCTTATTTACTCATAATGTTGATCTATTGATAAGTATATATTGTCGGTAACAGTGAATAATAGATAGAGGCTTTGAATGTGCACGCAAAGAGAACATTTGTATATTAGAATACTATATTTAAAAAATGATATATTATATTTTAGTATATATCAGGTCCTCAGTCAGAGTGCGATTTTCATTAAAAAAAACATAAACATGTTTTTCTATCACTCCAGGCTGCTCGTTGTCTACCCCTGGACCCAGAGGTATTTCAGCTCTTTCGGAAACCTGTCCAATGAAGCCGCTATCTCTGGAAATGTTAAAGTGCAGGCCCATGGCAAGAAGGTTCTGGGTGCCATCGGTGGTGCCATCCAACACTTGGACGATGTCAAGGGCTCTCTCCGCGAACTCAGTGACACCCACGCCAACAAGCTGCACGTGGACCCTGAGAACTTCAAGGTATATAATCTATTATTACTACTTTCTATATGTTTTCTCTACTGTAGGTAACCTTTAGTCTGGAATATTTCGGTTAATCCCATAAAAGATTCACAAAAGGTTTTTATCAATACATTTATGATACAAAGGCTAATAATAGATCTTTTGAGTTGACCTTTTAACATGTATTAAATGTCTATGTAGTATGACCTACTAATAACATTAAGTGTTATTAATATGTAAAAGACGTATAATTTAGAGTTCATAAATCTATACAGTTAAGGGTTATACCATAAAAAGCCATGTTGCCCTTAATCTTTGCATTGTAAAGGCATGTGTTAAAAGAATGTATATCTTTCTTTTTTACAGCGTCTTGGAGAAATGCTGGTGATTGTTCTGGCTGCCAAACTGGGATCCACTTTCACCCCTCAGGTCCAGGCCGCCTGGGAGAAATTCATCGCTGTTCTGGTGGCCGGTCTGAGCCACGGATATTATTAAACTGACATTATTCTACGTCATCTTGAAATGTGGATTTCTGTGTGTGTTCATATTGAAACATACATAATAAAGTGTAGTTTTGACTAAAGTGAGACTCACTTGTGTTGTTAACTACTGATACTTATTAAAGAAGGTCTATACCACTTAGCAACTAAATAATCATGACTGGAGCAAAACGTGGGCAATTGTGTAAAATGAGCATTTCCATGGTGAATATATCTCAAATATTCTTGGATATAAACAGCTAGTTTGGTTCTAAACATTCTTTTAAATTTTTTAAAGTCTGCCTTTTATCCATATGGACTGGATCTCAAATGCAGAGTTTCTAAAAATGATCAAACTTGTTAAGTTTCATATTGTCAAATGATCAATAGAAATTTTTGAGCATTGATGCTCCTCCATCAACCTGTCCTTTTCATCTTATTTTACTACTTATTTCTCTTCTTCTCTATCCCTGCATTGTGCCCATGTTTTTTTTTACCAGCCTCTCATTTTTCTGTCTCTCACACCCTCCCCATCGATGTCATAGGATGCCACCTTTGTCACAAATCAGACCACGCACACTCACCTCTTCTCTATAGCATCACTCACAACAAAGTTTCAAACTGCCTCTGTAAACAACATCAGCACAAGCAGTTTCCATGGCCAAACTGTTGTATGCTTAGATTGCGAGACAGACCTTCTTGTATTATATCTGCAAAGGGGGGGAAAACTCCATATTAATGCCAATGGTTTTGGAATGGGATGTCCAACAAGCATAGGTGGGATGGTCAGGTGTCCCCATATTTTTGT
The DNA here is from genome assembly GCA_009364415.1 of Spea multiplicata. NCBI lineage: Eukaryota > Metazoa > Chordata > Amphibia > Anura > Pelobatidae > Spea > Spea multiplicata. The sequence goes on along the minus strand of VKOC01015305.1, from coordinate 14,871 downwards.
TTATATAGTGTATATCAGATTAGGTTCTGCACAAACCTGCATTGCAGCTCGAGCTGTGATAAGACTAAAGAACCAGAGCTGGCTCTTCATGGAAAGTGGATGAGTGGCCTCGCCCCTGGCCTGCCTTTCCTGCCACAAACCCCCTCCTGAATTAGATTGTTATTTAAATCAATTTACAAACTGGTGTTCATGTGTCTTATATACAGTATGTCCTTATGTCAGGGCTGTGGTCATTATTTGGCTATTGCATATGGTAAATAAATAGAAAACACTAGTGGTGTATTCTGGTCCAAGCCATGTAGATCTACGGTGACCTTGGACAGCTGCTCTCACTGGGATGGTTGAGGGGATTGGAAATCTCCTGTAAACCAGCACATTTATGTTGCAGGAGACTCCTGTTGTATTTATAATTCTTGACATGCGACCTAAGGTAGAGCACAAGAGTGTGACATCATATCCCGGCACTCTGTGTATAGTGTAGGCGAACCCCCTCAGCATCGTTAGCTTGGGAACCAGGTCACAATCCCAATAAATATACCAATTGCAAAACCCTCAGCAACAGTTCTATGCAGAGCTGAGAGCAGTCTAAAAACTGTTGTGTAGAAGAAAACACTTGGGCTGTCTCAGGTCTATTCACTAACAATGTGAGCTGTTGGTTGATTCAAAGGAATGGTTTGACTGACGTGACCAGCAAATAGCTGCAGGTAGCTTACAAACTCTCAAGGCAACACACGAGTTCACCAAGAAAATGTTTGCTTAAGTATGCTTGTGATGGCTTTTGACGTGAAAAAACATTTGCAAGTGTATCAGGCCCAATATCAATAACATAATGTTCCCTCTTTGGTTGGATTTTACACAAATACCACTACAGCAGAGAATGAGGATGAGGGTGTCAGGGTGATCCTCATCCTGCCTTCAGAACAGCCCTTTGTGGCCACGGCCACATTTTTTGTTTTTATTTTATGCTGTTATCCATTCAACAGAGGAACAGGCTGAGAGTGTTATGCTGACCATCATCCTGGATTCACAATAGCCGCTTGTGGCCACAGCACAACAGTAAGACTCCTGAGCTCCTCTTTTCTTTGACCAGACATTCATATGTATACAGTGGCAGAACTACCAGGGTCGCAGGGATCACAACTGCGACCGGGCCCTGGAGTTCTGCCAGTCAGGGGGGCCCAAGGCACTCGGTGCCCTTCTGTCTCCTCTGCTCCCCGCCGCCCCTGCAGCCGCCTTTCTCAGAGCTGCCCCGACTGCAGTGCTGGGAGCGTGAGGCGTCTTTCTCAGGTGCCGGCATATGCCGGCGCTCAGCAGTGAAGCCGCACGCTCTGCGGCAGAGCAGCGAGACACCGCTCCCACCACAGAACTACACAGTAAGTGACCTACAAAGGGGGTAAGGAGAGGGTAGATAGTGAGAACGGGGGTATGGAGAGGGTAGATAGTGAGAATGGGGGGGGTAGGGGGAGGGTACATAGTGAGAAGGGAGGGAGAGGGGTAGAGAGCCTGAGAGGGGGTAGATGGTGTGAGAAGGGGTAGATTGGGGTGCGGGGGGCTTAACAGATTCTCGCACCAGGGCCCTGAGGCTTCTAGTTACGCCCCTGTATGTATAGGTTGGTTGAGCTGATTTTAGCTCAAATGGAAAGTGGCCATGCCAGGACACACATCTTGTTTGATAAGTGTGAGGAACTGGCATTTCTGCACAAGGATGTTCAACAGACAAAAGCCTTATTCAATGAGTTTGTTGGTAATTTCGTACATTTTGGCAATTACAATTATGAAGTAGTGGGAACAACAATTGGTATTCATGCATTTGTTCCTTGAACAATCCTCCCGCGACATTCCATGTCCTCACAAAGAAAATCACAACGTCACCATACTACCAATGATGATGGTGGGGAGAACTCCAAAACCGTGAGGTTGCCTAATCAACCGCCTCCCCATTGTCATTTGTAACTAGTGTTTCAGACAGGAAATTGGTTAAATTTAACCACCTCATTGCTTATACAACATTTGAGAAAAAGATGGTATCCATTTTCCTCATAGGCTTTACCTTAGCTCTTTCTCTTTCAGCCATGGATATGAGATACTTTTTACACATCGAAAATGCTCGTTCCCCGCTCTTCCTTTAGAGGGAACTACTTGTTCAACTACAGATGAAACAAAAACAATCATTTTGAGACTGGAGAAATCATTATAAGTTGCATTTTAAGTTGAATTTGGAAAAAATCACTTGAACATTGAGTTGATCTATTTCCATTGCTTTAGTTTGATTTGTTCATTGCAAACAGCTGAAAGCCTGTAAATTTTGACAATAAACCTAATTTGCAATGGGAGTTTAATACGTTTGATTGTAACTGTATGTTAGAATTGGGCACTTAAGAGTAGTCGACTTCATATAACTCCAGGCCTGGGAAGCAATGGTTTCTATGGGTAAGAAGACTTAAGATAACCCCATATGCTATGATAAATATATCAAATTAACATATAAACTTTCTAAACATACTGCTCACAAGACTATTGGGCAAACTAGATGTGTTTTATATCTTATGTGTGTTATTTTGATGTTTATTCCCCCAAAATCAATAGCACATTTTTGGTTAAAGTTTGTAAACCACTTTGAGTGCTCATGATAATAAATATTAGAATATAACATCACTTTTATAGTTTCGTGATCCAAGAAGAAATCTGATTGCACCTTGGAGTCAAGAAGGACTCCTTCCCATAGGTAAAATTCTAAAAATAATAATAAATAATAATTGGGGCAGAGGGTTGCCTTCTTTTGGATCAATAGCAGGAAGGATGGGTAGAAGGGAAGGACGTGATGGACTTAGGTCATTTTTCAACCTACATTTCTATGATTTAAAGCATGTTGTGACTATATGATTATGTAACATTCACACACATTTTGTATTGAGTTACTTAGAGATTCTTGGATACCTTGAGATTCATATTTAATATCATTTTTAAATCAGCAAAAATTGTGCTTCTGCTATTGCCCGTGATGAGAATCTATACCTCCTTTGATACTTAAGCACACAGTAGCGTACCTAGCAGGGGCCGGGGGAGGGGGGCGGTCCGCCCCAGGTGCCGCTCATCACGGGGGTGCCAATTTGCCAGCACCCGGCACCCCTCCAGAGACGGACAATAATGTCCGCTGCTGGGAGGAGGCAGGCTCACAAGGGAAGCGGTTCGTCGAGGTCTTTTAAACCAGACCTCACGGCTCCGCTTTGAGTGATCACCTGAGGGGAGCCATGGAGGTCTGTTAAAACCTCCGATACCGCCTCCTTGCGATCCGCACATGGCAACACTGCTGTGGCGCCGGGGTTTGTTGTCAGATCCGGCGCAACAGCCCTGATGCCCGCGCCCACGATGTCCGTGCGCCCCTCTGACCGGAGAAACAGAGAAGAAAGAAGAACTGAAAAGAGGAAAAGAAGCTGTAAAAGAAGAAAGGAATAGTAGGAAACGCAATTAAGTGAGAGTGGATTGGTATGTGTGTGGATTAGTATATATGTGTGGTTTTTGGTACTATGTGTCGATTAGTATCATTGTGTGGTTTGGTATATGTGTGGGGATTAAGTATATACTGTGTGGTTTGGTATTTGTGTGGATTAGTATATATGTGTGGGTTTGGTATATGTGTGTATTAGTATATCTATGTGTGGGTTTGGTATATTTTGGATATTATATATGTGTGGCTTAGTATATTATGTGTGGTTTGTATATGTGTGGCGTTTGGCTATATAGTGTGGATTTATATGTGATGGGTTTGGTATATGTGTGGATGTAGTATTATATGTGTGTTGGTATATGTTGGATAGTATATAGTGGTGGTTTTGGTATATGTGTGTGGTATTAGTTATATGTGTGGTTTGGTTATAATGTGTGGATTAGTATATCCTTGTGTGCTTATAATATGTGTGGTTTGGTATTATGTGTGGTTTGGTATTGTGTGGATTAGTATACCCGGTATGTTGTGGTTTGGTTATATGTGTGGGTTAGTGTATATGTGTGATTGGTATTTATGTGTGATTGGTAGATATATGTGTGGATTGGTATATGTTGGTGGATTGGGTATATGTGTGGATTGGTGTATATGTGTGGATTAGTATATATGTGTGCTTTGGTATATATGTGTGGATTAGTATAGTCCACATAATATTAGTTTAGTGTATGAAGTTAATTAACTTGACTTTTCTCATGCCAGTTTTAGGATCACTGCAATTATAGGTAACTAGAATTTCAGAGGACATCACTTTTAACAACACAGAATCATTATCATTGAAGGTGTGCTCTATTACACACACGGAAGTCAAGCTCTGGTGAGCTAAGCAGGACTCCCCAAATATCTCTAGCTGAGCTCAAGAGTGGTGTAATTGTCATTTTGCACACTTGTGTTTTATAAGACTGTGAGATCTGCATCATCCACTGTGAATCCAGAAAGATAAAATTCCGCATGGAGCAGGCATGATACAAACAAGCAAGGTCGGTTGTATGGATTATGTTATCAGTGAAGGCTAAATGTTGGGTGGAGCAACTGGAAACACAGCACAATTACATAACTAGCAATTATAATTATATATTATATATATATATATATATATATTATATAGTAATAATAATAGGTGGGACATAACTAGTTCTTCTTTAAAAGCCAAGGAAGCTGACTGTGGTTCTCAGAGCTCTTGACACTTCTCACTTGAGTCTTAGCCACTCTCAAACCCAAACAGTCACCATGGTTCACTTTACAGCTGAAGAGCGTGCCGCCATCACATCCGTGTGGCAGAAGGTTGACATCAGCAAGGATAGCGGCGACACCCTGACCAGGTAATTAACAGCAATAGTACAACAAATTGTACCAATAGAAGATATGTTATTATTATTATTATCTTTTATTTATATAGCGCCAACAGTTTACGCAGCGCTTAATACAATACATAAATTCAAGGGATATGACAAGACAAGAATTGACAGACTAAGACAAACCGATACATTTGGTGGAGAGAGCCCTGCTCGCAAGCTTACAATCTAGAGGGAAAAATGGGGTGACAAACATAAGGCATAGAGAAAGGGTGAGAGGTATTGTGGTGGGTGTATCGATGACAAGGATGTTCTAGCAGCTAAGATGGTATGCGTCTCTGAAGAAGTGGGCTTTTAGATGTTTCTTGAATGTCGGGAGGGAGGGTGAATTCTGAAGGTTCCTTGGGAGCAGATTCCAGAGATATGGGGCAGCTCGAGTGAAATCTTGTAGACGGGAAAAGGAAGAGGTGACGAGTGAGGAGGAGAGCCTTAGCCCATGGGAGGAACGTAGGGATCGAGTAGGAGAGTATTTGCTAATGTGGTCAGAAATGTACAGAGGAGCAGTATTGTGGATGGCCTTATATGTCAGTACCAGGATCTTAAATTTAATTCTAAAGGTAATCAGAGTTTAGGAGTATATCTGTTATACCCCTAAATGAAACCTGTGGCACTATTCTACATTATCTATATTCCATACCCTATAACTGATTTTATATGTACATGATACGGGTAGGCTTATCCCAATGCTTTTCTTTAGCACTGAGTAACTCTTTGTTTAGTACCAAAAGGTATTTAATGTCGTTCATAATGAGTTTTAAATTAAATAAATTATTTGGCCACATCATGTCTATATTTATAATGGGCAATTCTGCTGGATGTACTAATTATGGTGCAATTAGCAGGAGCGTTTCAATGGTTGCAATAATGATTGTTTCATATTTAAAACTATGCTTGCACAGAAATAAATTCCTGTATTGATGAAATGTCTATTGTCTACTTCAAATGAAAAATATGACACAATAAGGCATATTAATTGAGTTATATGAGATATAAATACCTGTACAATTATATAAAGTGGTTTATGCAATAATTTAAGCTTATTAACACCTAAGTTTATCTACATTTATTGACTAAAACTATATTTAAGAAATTATACAATGTATCATAGTATATACGCCTGAGTCTCGTATACAATTATTTTGTTTAAAAACTGTTTTTCTCTCACTCCAGGCTGCTCGTTGACTACCCCTGGACCCGGAGTTATTTAAGTTCTTTCGGAGACCTGTCCAATGAAACCGCTATCTCTGAAAATGTGAAAGTGCAGGAATATGGCAAGAAGCTTCTGGGTGCCATTGGCAATGCCATCCAACACTTGGATGATGTCGAGGGCTCTCTCCGCCAACTCATTGACACCGACACCAACAAGCTGCTTGTAGACCCCAACAACTTTAAGGTAGATAAATATTATTATTAATAATAGATAGATTACTTACATCATTGAGTGACTGCAACCATAAGATTAAACAATATTTTGAAATATTATACTTATTTCCATAAAAGATTCAGTGGCAACGTTCCACGTGATCATGATTATGAGACAGAAGAGCTCCACAACTCAGTTGTAATCTCTTCATCTTTTAAGTTCTTTTAATGCTTAGCACTGGATGCTAGCATAATATTAACAATTCAATTGAAAAATTAAGATTATGCCTTCATGGCCACACAATATACTAGTGCTTTGAGATTTTGAATGGCATGAAAAAACTATGTATGATTTGTATTTTTTTCTTTCACAGCAATTTGGAGAAATGCTGGAGACTACTGTGGCTGCCAAACAGGGATCCGCTTTCACCCCTCAGGTCCAGGTCGTCTGGAACAAATTCATTGCAATTATGGTGGCCGGTCTGACCGAGATATATTATTAAACTGCCTGTATCGTACTCCATCTTAAAATGTGCTTTCAGTGTGTTCATTTTGAAACATTCTTAATAAAATGTAATTGAAACCAAAAGTGTTGTAAAGTGTTTCATGTTGTAAATCACTGGTCACTTTTTTAAGAATGTGCGCATGCTGTCATATCATTGTCTTTAAATAACATTTAACCTCCTATAATGTAACAGTGTAATCCTGGCCTACATGGCAATTCCCACTTTCCCCCAAGTTTTTGTGTTGGGTGTGGGTTTCAAACGTGTTTGGAGATGGTAGAAACAATTTATATTTTCCTATTTATCAGGGCAAAACTGGAGTAACCTTTGGGTAAAGGTGTACATCTGGAAAGTCACACTGGATATTCTATTGATCCATGCTTTCTCGTTTTGGCTCTTTATAGATAAAATGCAGCAAGCTCTTTTGCTAGTACCTTAACACACATATTTTAGATTAAGTGTAAAGAACAATTCTGCTACAATCAACAATGGGTCTGGGAAAACATTTATTTTTCCATGGTTTTTAGTTCATGGTCAAAGATCTCCTGCAGCTACTAAACACTGAGTTCTGTTTCACTGCGTTCTTTTTCAATTCAAATAAAAACTGCACTACGTTTACCTTATTCCATTTTTTTTAAAAAAAAAGTGAACAGAAAGTTTCATGTAATCATGGGAAGCAACCAAAATGACCATAAGAATATTTAGATAGAACACTAAATGGTCCTCCCCAATCTGGCCTTGATGCAACTCCATTTTCCTTCAATGCCCTGCCTTATTAATCTATCCTTTACTCCAAGATGTATTTATATTTCTCCTCATTTATGTTATTCTCTATTCTCCTTTTAGTCTTCTAGTTCTCTGTTTATACTCCTTTTCTCTTCCCCGATACCTCCTCTTACAGTGATCATTCCATTGATTCATGGAGGTGGAAGCATATTTCTCATTTTGACTCTTTATATCTCAAAATGTAGCCTACTCTTTTGCTAGTACCTCAAAACACATATTTTGTGTTAAGTGTAAATAACAATTTTGCCACAAAGTAGTTTGTCACAAAAGGCCTCACTGGAAACACAAATCAGCAATCAGGAAACACAAATTGTCTGGGAACGTATATCATTTCTCCATGTCTTGCATTTCATAGACACATTTCCTTGTAGTATAGAGAGGAAGCATCCATTGTAAAATATATCAACATTTAATCAAGTGCATAGACAATAAAATCAAAACAAGAGGTACATAAACAGGGACAGGGTAGAAACACAGGCTAGATGCTTAACGCGTTTCGCACAAGGAAGTGCCTGTTTATGTACCTCTTGTTTTGATTTTATGGTCTATGGACTTGATTAAATTTTGATATATTTTACAATGGATGCTTCCTCTCTATTCCTTGGTGTCAGCTGGCAACTTCTGATCCTTTGTACCTAGTGGATTTCTGCACCGGATCCCACACACTTCAGCACACATTGGGAGTGAGATCACTACACTTCAGGTCTGGAGCGACTCCCAAGTTTGTTTTTTTGCTATATTAACAGCAATACATGAACATGTCTTGGTGATCATGGGATACATTAGAAAATTTTAGGCGCTGTACTAAATAATGTCCTCCACTCCCTAATCTGCCTTCAAGCAGCTTCATTTTCCTTTGGTTTCCTGTCTCCCCAATCTGTGCTTTTCATCTATAGGGCATATTATTACAACTCAATGGTCTTTTGGACCATGTTCTATAAGATATGATACAGAATCCTGAGGTCATGAAGAAATTAATGTTTATCGCTGTTTATGTAGCTTGGGATTTATGTAAACATATATATTGTCCATTATTATGTCTAGTGGTTAGGATGACAGGTCAGAAGACTTGGATCCAGCAAGCAAAACCTATTTTGTTTTGTTTTTGCCACTTTAGTTTTTGTACAACACATTTTGTTTCCTGGCTATTCGCTTGGGATGAAATTCGCAGGGCTTTTTTTGATTAGGGTATCTGCAAAGGGTATTTTGAAAGGGAGAGGTCCCTGTCATCTTCTGGACTTATATTTTACTTACAGCCACAGCGTCCCAAGGTTAAAGAAAAGATCCAGACTCGATTTTGTATTGCAGGACCACCAGCAACTGTAGCACTTCACCAATAGATAGAAACATCCAGCAGCATTTTATAGGACTCATTTTCTCAGATGAGCTGATCCTTTCGAGTGTGGAAGGTGATAATGCAGCACTTTTGGTAGGGCACTGGGTAGGCACTGACACAGACATATCCAGCCTCATGGTGCATGACTGAAGTGTGACCTAAGGATAAGGAATGAGAAGACATCCAGCCCCATGGTATCAGACCAAAACGAGGCAAAAGTTCAGAATCTTTGTCTGAAATATGTAGTTTGTAACGTTTCACCCTTCGCTGTCTGGAATTGTTTGCACTGCTGTGCTGCTTCATTTTTCAATTCCAACCACTAATGGCCACCAACCCTGCTGAAACCTTTCAGAGTGATTATCATGTCCAGCCTGCACCTTAGACATGATTGGCCATGTCCAGGTGCACCTTGTTTCCTGGTATCCAACATATATACCGTGCGCAAGGCCTTCATCCTGGGCCTTGACGATTAATGTAATTATAGGATTGCGTGTTTTCCTGGTGTTCCCGAGCTGTTCCGAGCTGTTCCCGAGCTGTTCCTCGAGCTGTTCTGAGCTGTTCCTGAGCTGCGTTCCTGAGCTGTTTCCTGAGCTGTTCCTGGAGCTGTTCCTGAGCTGTTCCTGAGCTGTCTAGCTGTTCTGAGCTGTTCTGAGCTGTTCCTCGGAGCTGTTCCTGAGCTGTTCCAGCCGTGGTGTGGCCCATCCAGAGGGCTTCAGCCGTGTGTGACCCATCGCAGGGCTTCGCAGCTCGTGTGTTACCCATCCAGAGGGCTTCCCGTGTGGTGCCCATCCAGAGGGCTTCCAGCCGTGTGTGACCCATCCAGAGGGCTTCTAGCCATGTATGACCCATCCAGAGGGCTTCCAGCCAAGAGACTTTCCATATATATGTTGTTGTACCATCATCTGCAATACAGATATTAACTACATATCCTGTCTGTGAATTATTTCCTGCACCTGTCTGTAACAACCCCAAGCCATCATGCATTGTGGGGTACAGAGAGAGCCCCTTGTATCCCCTGCACCTGGGCTCCTATCAGACCTCTTCACCCGGTCCGTAACATAGTTCCACATTTCTCTCACACTTGCATTCTCGTTCAATTTTTTCCCTACCTTCTCTGCCTACCACCTCCATATCTTATTCCATATTTTTATGTTATCTTCTCCTTTCTCTTCTCCATTCTATGTTCCATATTCAGTCTTCAAGCTGAAGACTGCATCTCCATTAACGCGGTTGGAAACTTCCGCCAAAAAGGCGGCACTTACAGTGATGCCTTCCCAGATCCGTCAATCTGAGGGCAATATGGTGGTGCATACATCGCCATATTGCCCTCGTGCTCTGGTATTAAGGCAGTTGTTGCTCTTTATTTCTTGTTCCAGGTAACAGCATTTAACTCAAAACCTACATGATATTTGAAAGTGTGGAAAAAACACCCAACAATGTTTGATGTGGGCAGTAGCAGTGGGAGTATTTTTATAAGGAATTACATTACAGGAGTATATTGCCGCAGAAAAAAGGAGATTTTGGACCTTGTGCCAGCATTACATTACAGTGGCCCTTCCACTGACCTGCTGCAAATCCCTTTAAGATCTGCCATCAGGACTATCTATTTTGAGGAGGAGAATTTAATGGATACTGGTACCCTATTTTAGAAAGATTATTGGGATTGTAATTTTATATTGATTTACAGAGGTTAATTTGTAATATTTTTGCCCACGCTATTAAAAAGGCATCGACTACCAGGGACATCCAGGTAACCCCATTGCTTCTTGTTAAAAAGTTTACTTACTTATTCATAGCAGTTTTAGGAAATTAGTTTTAGTTTAGAAATTGCAGAAACTAGCATTCCAGAGGACATCTCTTTTAGCGTCACATTTGGTGTGTTCTGAAACACACATGGAACACATGGTAGTCTAATTATCTAAGCAGGACCACCCAATTATCTCTAGTTGATGTGAATTGTGGTGCAATTTTGCACACTCATGTTTTATAACACTGTGAGATCAGCATAATCCACTGCGGATACAGAAAGATAGAATTCCCCAAGAGCAGGCATGATACAAAAAAAGCAAGGTCAGATGTATGGGTTATGTTATCAGTGAAGGCTAAATGTTGGATGGAAAACGACACAATTAAAGTAGGTGGGACATTGCTAGTTCAACTTTAAAAGCCAAGGAGGTTGGCTGTGGTTCTCAGAGCTCTTGACACTTCTCACTTGAGTCTTAGCCACTCTCCAACCCAAACAGTCACCATGGTTCACTTTACAGCTGAAGAGCGTGCCGCCATCACATCCGTGTGGCAGAAGGTTGACATCAGCAAGGATGGCAGCGACACCCTGACCAGGTAGTTAAATTTGCTATGGTCTTGCTACAGATAGAAGGCATGTAAATCTGTTTTACTCCAATTTCTAACCTGTAACATAATTCAAGTTTATTTATATATAAGTTAATTTCCAAATAATGAATATATTATTGGTAAAAGTGACTAATGCATAGAGGTTTTTAATGTACAAACAATGAACATTTTTTAATAATAAAACTATATTCAGTAAATGATACATTTATCATGGTATATAATAACTCCTGAGTCATGAACAAAATAATTTTGTTTAAAAACTGTTTTTCTATCACTCCAGGCTGCTCGTTGTCTACCCCTGGACCCAGAGGTATTTCAGCTCTTTTGGAAACCTGTCCAATGAAGCCGCTATCTCTGGAAATGTTAAAGTGCAGGCCCATGGCAAGAAGGTTCTGGGTGCCATCGGCGGTGCCATCCAACACTTGGATGATGTCAAGGGCTCTCTCCGCGCTCTCAGTGACACCCACGCCAACAAGCTGCACGTGGACCCCGAGAACTTCAAGGTATGTAAATATTATTACTACTTACTTAATATATATGAAAGATCACCTTTTAACGTGTTTTAAATGTCTATATAGTATGACCTACTAATAACATTAAGTGTTATAAACATATGAAAGACATATAATTTAGAGTTCATAACTCTATACAATTAAGGGTTATATCATAAAAAAGCCATGTTGCTCTTAATCTTTGCATTGTAAAGGCGTGTGTTAAAAGCATGTATATCTTTCTTTTTTACAGCGTCTTGGAGAAATGCTGGTGATTGTTCTGGCTGCCAAACTGGGATCCGCTTTCACCCCTCAGGTCCAGGCCGCCTGGGAGAAATTCATCGCAGTTCTGGTGGCCGGTCTGAGCCACGGATATTATTAAACTGACATTATTCTACGTCATCTTGAAATGTGGATTTCTGTGTGTGTTCATATTGAAACATAAATAATAAAGTGTAGTTTTGACTAAAGTGAGACTCACTTGTGTTGTTAACTACTGATTATTAAAGAAGGTCTATACCACTTAGCAACTAAATAATCATGACTGGAGCAAAACGTGGGCCATCGTGTACTTTTCCTGCAAGCAAAATTAGCAAATCAAATATATCTCAAATATACGTAGATATAAATAGCTAGTTGGTTATATTTGGACTAGGTCGAAAGAACAATTATACTGAAAAGTAGTTTTTTTGGGGTGTTTTTGAGATAGCGCTGAACAAATCAGGAATTGGTCTGGACAAATGTGTAATTTCTCCAAATGTTGTTGTTTGTGGTCGAACTTCCCTAGCAGCTCCTACATTTGTTAAAGGGTTAAAGGGGGTTCTAAACACTCGTTTAAAGTTTTTAAAGTCTGCTTTTTAGCCATATGGGCTGTATCTCAAATAGAGTTTCTAAAAATGATAGAATTGTTAGGTTTCATATTGTCACATGGACCAAAATGATAATATGCTTCCACACATTTTTCAATTAAATTAAAAACAATTCATCAATTTGTAAAAATGAACAGAAATAACTTCTCTGTAATCATGGGAGGCAATCAAAATGATCAATAGAAATTTTTGAGCATTGATGCTCCTCCATCAACCTGTCCTTTTCATCTTATTTTACTACTTATTTCTGTTCTTCTCTATCCCTGCATTGTGCCCATGTTTTTTTACACCAGCCTCTCATTTTCTGTCTCTCACTACCTCCCCATCGATGTCATAGGATGCCAGCTTTGTCACAAATCAGTTTGTGATTTCCCCTACTAGATCTGCCCCGGTCCACTGTAGGTGCTATTATTGTGAAGTGAAAGTGTATATGAGTGACAACAGCTCAGCCACAAAGGCATAGACCAGGCACACTCACCTCTTCTCTATAGCGTCACTCACAACAAAGTTTCAAACTGCCTCTGTAAACAACATCAGCACAAGCAGTTTCCATGGCCAAACTGCTGTACGCTTAGATTGCGAGAAAAATGAAATGGTGAAGACCAGTGACCGAAGGGATTTTCAGGGGAAACAAAGGAAATGGATAGCAATACTTTCCTTCTTGTTGTTGCTAACCGGATACCCAGCTGCAGCCCACAAAAACACTCTCCAGGTGTTTGAAATATGTAAAAATACCACTTGTGTATACCAGTAAGAAATAAAGCAGAAAACACACTAATAGTGTAATTGTATATGCAGAACAATTAAACTGTACGTCTATTGTATGTACTCACAATGTATGTATAGTGATCAGGCCTCGTATATATCGAATCCTCCGGATGGCAGCACAAGGTATATATGAAAAAAGCAGAAATACACAGGAACACAATGGTGTAGTATTAAATGATCCTGGCACACGCCAGAATAGATGTACACTTACACTTTGTGTGAACATATAATGCCCATGTAGCTCAGGTCTTTTTCCTCTTGTTTGCCTCCGGATTTCAAGGGTATTCCTCAGCTTATAGCTGGTGTAGATATGTATCCAATTGGAAAGACCATGCAGATTCCTGACTCCTGATGAAGCCACAGACTTGGCGAAACGCGTTGAGGACTACTTTCAGAGCTCTTTTTAAACTTTCACAAGACTTTTTATTGTTTTTTTAGTGTATTTGGGCATATACCCCTGAATAAATAGATTTTATTTTGATATTACTTCTTGGAATCTGCATGGTCTTTCCAATTGGATACATATCTACACCAGCTATAAGCTGAGGAATACCCTTGAAATCCGGAGGCAAACAAGAGGAAAAAGACCTGAGCTACATGGGCATTATATGTTCACACAAAGTGTAAGTGTACATCTATTCTGGCGTGTGCCAGGATCATTTAGGGTAAATCAATGTTTGTTGAGGTTTTCAAGTTTCATGGAAAGAGGTTGGGAAGGGGTACAGAAAACCAAAAGGAGCAAAGGGGAGGGGGAGGAGTGGGGGGGGAATAAGCAGGCACAATTCCCACAGTACAGTGTACAGATATCACGTCGACTGAACATGAGTACAGAGCAAAATGGTTACAACATTTGAGTACAGCGGGTAAAAAACGGCACGGCAGGAACAAGGAGCTCCACAGCAATAGGACACATGGTCACAAATACCCCCTCACCGCAAAGACAAAGCGCGTGAGAAAAGGGAGCGCGGAAACACTCCGGTACTCGTAACTCATAGGGAGGAAGCCCAGGCGGTGCGCCTACGCGCCAGACGGAGCAGAGGCAATGGCGCCAGAGAGCAGGAGGCAACCAAGTGCGCCGAGGCGAGCATCGCAACCAGGTAGGTGGGGTGCAATGGACGCGGAGATTGCTTGCCATACGCGCAGGGTGCGGGGATGCGTTAGGGTCAGATGACGAGGGAGCAGGACGAAAGCAGTGCAACCTCGAGGGAACACAGCGCGATAGCGCGCGTGGACAACTCCAGTGCCCAGCAGAGCCCGGAACATATAGGCAAGGAGGGCAGCAAGGGCGAGGGAGGGAAGGTAAAAAGGGAAAGGTGGAACGGCAAGGAAAAGAAAAAGATAAAGAGAAAAAAAAAAGGGGGGGGTGGGTTTGATGGATGCCCTGAAGGGGGCAAAATGGCCATGGTGCGGATGGAGGCAACACGGAGACCAAAGCTCATGAGGGCACGCCTTCAAGCAACGGGCGAAATTGGGGACTAGCGAGTAGTTGCAACCAGTGAAACCAGATGCGATGATGCTTGTCAGACCTGTCCGTGACAGAATAGATC
>VKOC01015298.1:0-13923 GCA_009364415.1 Spea multiplicata | reverse complement strand
GTGTGAGAGTGATGGGTGTTATGCTGAATGTAAGTGTGTGAGAATGATGGGTGTTATGCTGAATGTAAGTGTGTGAGAGTGATGGGTGTTCATGCTTGAATGTAAGTGTGTGAGAAGTGATGGTGTTATGTGAATGTAAGGTGTGAGGAGTGATGGGTGTTGATGCTGAATGTAAGTGATGTGAGAGTATGGGATTGTTATGGCTGAATGTAAGTGTGAGAGGATGCGTTGGGTTATGGCTGAATGGTAAGTGTTGGAGAGTGGAATGGGGTTATATGCTAAATGTAAGTGTTGAGAGTGATGGGTGTTATGCTGAATGTAAGTGTGCTGAGAGTTGATGGTGTTTTATGCTTGATGTAAAGTGATGTGAGAGTGATGAGGTAGTTATGCTTGAATTTAAGTGTGAGAGTGTGGGGTTGTTATGCTGAATCAGAGTGTGTGTAGAGGTGATGGTGTTATGCTAAAATGTAGTGTTGTGGAGTGATGGGTGTTTTGCTGAACTGTAGTGTGAAGAGTGATGGGTTTTATGCTGAATGTAAGTGTGTTGAGAGTGATGGGTGTTATGGAATGTAAGTGTGTGAAAGTGATGGGTCTTATGCTAAATGTAAGTGTGTGAGAGTGATGGGTGTTATGCTAAATGTAAGTGTGAGAGTGATGGGTGTTATGCTGAATGTTTGTGAATGAGGGTTTCAGATAGCATGGATGTGTAAGTGTTGGGGGATAGCTTGGCATAGGGAGTCCGTAATCACATTCCTTTCATGCCCAGATTCCAGCATGTAGTGGCTGCCTAGGCATGATAGGAGTGTGATTGCTGTTATAAATTATTTTTTGGTCCAACTTCAGTGTGTTAACACTTTTATTGGACAGAATAATTCAATGACAGTATTAATATATATATATTGCAAACAGCAATCACACTCCTATCATGCTAAGTCAGCCAGCACATGCTAGAACCTGGGCATGATAGGATTGTGATTGTTGTTATATATATGTTAATATTGTTGTTGATTTTTTTGTCTAATTTTGGTGTTACTTTTAATAAAGTATTTTAAAGTTTTTTTTTCGTTTTTGTTTTTCAGTTTTGGCCAAGTGAATGCTGAATTTTCTGTTTCGGTCCAGAATTTTCATTTCGGTGCATCCCTACTATATACTATGCCAGTCACTAAAGTGGTAAGCCTACACCACATCAATGTTTGGCTTAGTATATAGTGATAGGGGTTGTCAGTGTCTGGCTCAGTGTATAGGCACACATGGACGTTGGTACAGCGTAATCCCTAAGCATATAATGATAACAAATATGCTAAACCCCTGTCAATGTTTGCCTAACCATAGAAACTATGCAGTTTTAAAGTATGTATGTGTGTGTGTGGGGGGGTGCCACATACAGGATCTGCCATAGGTGCAAAATACTCTAGGTATGCCCCTGCATCGTGCGGCTGTCAGACCCAACGGCCATGCCTCAGCTCCTCTTCCCACGTCTTAAAAGGGGTGTGATGAAGAGATGAAGACCTAAGGCATGGGGTGCGTGCACACCGGCCACTTTAATTTCATTAGGCGCTGGCGGAGTGACTGCCGCACGATGACCGCTTTCAATGTTGCTCGCAGCCGCTTTGATGGTGCAATGGGCCAGTTGACTAGACTTGCCCCCCAGGCCTTAGGCTGCCAGCCCTCCCCTGTCTTCAACCCCAGGAGACAAATATTCAACCAAGACTGTAGTTTTATATAACAGAGTGAATTTCTATAATCACATCCCGTTCACACTCTTTATCTAGTTTTATGTTTCTTGGCTGCACTAATCCCATCTGTACTAAGGGTTCACACTTCCTATGGATTATCAATTTATGTTAATCCCCTGCACTATTGTCTACTTCTGTTCATGGCCCCGAAACTGCAATTTCAATCTAACCGTTTATTCCAACAGACTGAGAAGAACAAAATAAGGATAAACATATTATATGTTATATGGTTCAAAATACTAGATATTATATATTTTATAAATAAACATGATTTACAGTAAGCATTATTTAACCCCTTCAGCGACAGGGATTTCGATACTAAGGTTGTCGCTAAAGCCGACCGGATGCCATTTTTGTGTTTTTGCCATGTCTTTCTTCAACTGATAAATTTCTGTCTTATCAATTAGTGCACCCACACAAATCATATATCTTGTTCAGCCCCAAGTAGGCGCTTGCTATTGAAATAATAGATTATATATATATATATATAAGACCGATCATTAAGTATGAAAAATATCTAAAAATGTCTATAAAGACTTAATATAACCAGTCCAAATGGGAAAAAAACTCCAAAAGTGTATTTGTCCTGTTTTTGGAAACACCTCATATGCCTGGTATTTTCATTTATTTTGGCACTTACAGGGTTAAATATGAATGACACGCATTGTGGTTTCTAAAGAAGATTTTTTTTAAAATGTAGTATCCTGGGGGTTGCGCCCCAATAGGGGCCAGAAAAAGAAAAACTGCCCAACAAAAGTATTTCTTTTTTGAAAGATGACATCCTAAAATATTTTACTTGGGGCATTTTAACACTTTGTATTTAACCATTTTAGTGCCAGTCTGTCGTAAACATTGCAGTAAAATTTCATTTTTTTTCATTTTTAACAAACCGATTTAACCCAAACACAGTATTTCAGTATTTTTTTTCTGGGTACATAAAATGACTGAAACAACTTGTGATTTGTATTTAGAAACACCCCCCGAGTACAGGAATACCCCATATACATGGATAGGGCATGTCTCTTTGGCACTGCGGGTTCAAAATTGGAACATGCGCATTTCAGTTTTCAAACATGGAATTTTGACAGATCAGTTTGCTGGGTCCAGGTCTCATCTGGGACACGTAGATGTCCCATATTTTATTTTAACCCCCTAAAACTATATATTTCCCTAAACTAGACAGCTCAGGAAATCCACAAGTGATCAGGTAATAATTATGCATTTTTTTTAATTAATAATTTGTGTTTTTTCATAATTTCCCTGGATGACCCCCTCTCTCTGTAGGGCAGGGTCATCCAGGGGCTGCCATAATGATCAGATCACTCCTATTGGCCAGGAGTGATCTGAGCATCATCAGCCTAGCCCAGCATTTGACCTGGAAGCACCCTGGACTTTTAGGTCAGCGCTGTTATTTTTTTTTAAATTATTTTTTAATTATTTTTTTAATTATTTTTTTACATTTTTTTAACTCTTTCAATGCTGATGCTCCGTTGAAGCACAGCATTGACTGGTATTTATAACAAATATTAACCCCTGCAATGCTGCGATGGGGGCCATACACAATCATGGCATTGAAGCGGTTAATTAAGCAAGCACTGGTGTCATAGGGTTACTTTATTAACACACTTGAAAATAACATTTAGGTATTAAAATATATTTACATCTTCATCCCCAGGAGACAAATATTCAACCAAGACTGTAGTTTTATATAACAGTGTGAATTTCTATAATCACATCCCGTTCACACTCTTTATCTAGTTTTATGTTTCTTGGCTGCACTAATCCCATCTGTACTAAGGGTTCACACTTCCTATGGATTATCAATTTATGTTAATCCCCTGCACTATTGTCTACTTCTGTTCATGGCCCCGAAACTGCAATTTCAATCTAACCGTTTATTCCAACAGACTGAGAAGAACAAAATAAGGATAAACATATTATATATTATATGGTTCAACATACTAGATATTATATATTTTATAAATAAACATGATTTACAGTAAGCAATATCTTTAAATTCAATGTCTCTAGAATTATAACATTCTCATTCTACTTTAGGAATAGGGGAATGAAAAACTTAATAAATTGTGATTTGATGTAAAACCAGGAAAAAAAATCAACAAAAACACCAGTGCAATGTACAAAAAGTATTGCAATTTTATTAAATACAAAAGCGACAGTGAGATTCACAGATTATTGAAGGGCAACATAAAAATAAATATTTGCTAACAAATTAAAAAGAAATTGCCACTTTAATACAAAACAAATTTAAATCTTAGAATCTCTTTAGGTCCATTAACATTTTCCGCAAAAAAGATGTCTCTGCTCGGTATCAATTATCTGGTTTGTGATTGAAGAATTTAGCAGAACTGAGGAATGGTTTCCATCTTGTGAGCGTTTACTTCCGCAAGTTTGTTCACTGGAACATTTCCCCTTCCTTATCCATAGGTCAGTTTTATTGAGTTTGTCTCAAGTTAAAGTGGTGTGTAAGGAAGTTTTTGTGTAAAAAAACCTATTCGATTTTTGGAGGAGCAGAAGATTCCTCAATATAGATGTCTTCCTCTCTTGGGGCACTCCATGTACGTATGAAACTCCTCACCACAGAGGTTGCAGGCGATCTTTTTAGGACAGTGTTTGGTTTTGTGTCCAATATCTGTGCAGTTCCTGCATTTAAAATGTTCACATTCATGCCATAGATCGGTGAATTGGCTGCAGATTTTCGGTTGGTCGGGGTAGAATATGATGCCCGTGTTTGTGCCTAAGAAGAACCTATGTGGTAGGTGCTGCAATCCATCACTGGAAAGTGGGTCTGGTCTCAGATCCACAGCTACGGACCAAGTACCCGTCCAGAAGCCGTACATGTTCAGGATCTTGGTTGGCTCTCCCACCACTCTGCAGAACCTGCTCAGGAAGGTGGCGATATCTTTGGCAGGAATATGCGGGTTCCTCATTCCAACCGTAATCTGCCTCTCTCTGCTTGGAATAGAAGACTTTCTCTGTAAACAAGCTTTAGCAGACTTGGACCTTCTGGCTCCAGGCATCTTGTGATATCTCTTAGAGATCTTTCAGTAGATATTGCAGAGTTGTCTACGGCTTATAGCTCAGAGTCAACTGTTGTACTTTATCCACTTCTGCGTATTTTATAGTCCTGCTGTAAGGGGCGTCACCCCGCAATCTCATTGGCTAGAGGTCCTTGTTTTGCATGCAAATTGAAAATCGTTTTTTGGGTGGAATTCTTTAGAGAATTCTAAATTGAATTGCAATTAGCATATTTACATATGAATCTGTAATATAAATAAACCCTTACTGTCAACATAATGAGAACTAGTAAACCACAACAAAACCTGATGACAAATATATTATGTATTAAATGGTGTGAAAATCATCTTAACTTATACAAAGCCATTGTTTGTATGTAAAAAATGTGAGTGGAAAATGGAATTTCTTTTGGAATCGGCAATTGAATTACAATGAACATATCGGAGTCTTTAGTTGAAACCGGTACCTTTTATTGGACCAACGTAAAACAAAATATGAAGTTATATAAGGTTTTGTGAACATGAAAAGAAGGAGGCAGTGGTACACTTGTACATTCTGGTTCATACTAACTTTATTTTTAACATGTTTTTAACAATTTTGTTTGTACAAAACAATGATATTGAGGAGTTCCCTGAGGAATCAAACTAAATCGAATGGCAAAACCTCAAAAATGTCTTTACGTTTTGTTCCTTGTTTATTTTGCTATAGTAGTCATCTCTCCCCCTCACACATTTTCTGGGAAGGTTACCAGATAATTACGAGATGTTACTTTTTGTGTAGTAGACTTGTGTACTCAGATTCACACTAACTTTATTTTTATTTTCTCCAATTTGTGTGTTTGTACAAATCTCCTATTATGAGGAGTGTCTTACAAGAACCAAAAAAATGAATGGAAAAACCTGTAAAATGTCTTTAAGTTTTCATCCATTTGCCTGTTATAGCTGAGTCGTCTCTCTCACACATATATTCTGGGACAGTTACCAGTTAATTACAAGACATTACTTTTTCTGGGGTCAGACAGGCTTAAATAAAGTATTAGCATTTTAACAGTATTCCCAGAAAATGTGGTTTTGGTTCAAAGTGGATACAAGTGCTAAGCATTTAGGAGTCCAACAAATCGAATAGGTGCTGCTTTTCAAGTATTAGCAAATGCAAACCCCAGGAATCAATCAAGAGGTTACATCCAGCAAAAGAAAAACAAAGTCTATGGTATAACCACTGCCATGCCACGGATATCAATACTGAAAAAACTACCTCATTTCACTCTAAAACTAAATGTTTAATATTAATATTGTGAAAATACCTCACTGGTGTCATAGGGTTACTTCATTAACACACTAGAAAATAACACTTTGGGATAGAAATATATCTACATCTTAAGCCCCAGGAGACAAATATTCAACCGTAGTTTTATATAACAGTGTGAATTTCTATAATCACATCCCGTTCACACTCTGTATCTAGTTTTATGTTTCTTGGCTGCACTAATGCCATCTGTACTAAGGGATCACACTTCCTATGGATTATCAATTTATGTTAATCCCCTGCACTATTGTCTACTTCTGTTCATGGCCCCGAAACTGCAATTTCAATCTAACCGTTTATTCCGACAGACTGAGAAGAACAAAATAAGGATAAATATATTATATGTTATATGGTTCAAAATACTAGATATTATATATTTTATAAATATGATTTACAGTAAGCAGTATCTTTAAACTCAATTAATGTCACTTAAATTATAAAATTATTCTCATTTTACTTTAGGAATAGGGGAATTAAAAAAGTAATACATTGTGATTTGATGTAGAAACAGGAAAAAAAATCAACAAAAAAACCAATGTAATGTACAAAAAGTGTTCCAATTTTATTAAATACAAAAGCAACAGTGAGATTCACAGATTATTGAAGAGGAAAATTAAAATAAATATTTCCTAACAAATTAAAAAGAAATTGCCACCTTATTACAAAACAAATTTAAATTGTATAATCTCTATAGATCCATGAACATTTTCCACAAAAAAGGATGTCTCTGCTCGGTATCAATTATCTGGTTTGTATCCAGAGGAGAGTTTGTGATTGAGGAATTTAGCAGAACTGAGGAATGGTTTCCATCTTGTGAGTGTTTACTTCCGCAAATTTGTTTTGTAAAATTCACTGGAACATTTCCCCTTCCTTACCCATTGGTGAGTTTTATTGAGTTCGACTCAAGTTAAAGTGCTGGATTAGCAAGTTTTTCGAAAGCACAGAAGTCTACCCAAGAGTGCTCACTCAATCAGATTCCTCAATATAGATGTCTTCCTCTCTTGGGGCACTCCATGTACGTATGAAACTCCTCACCACAGAGGTTGCAGGCGATCTTTTTAGGACAGTGTTTGGTTTTGTGTCCAATATCTGTGCAGTTCCTGCATTTAAAATGTTCACATTCATGCCATAGATCGGTGAATTGGCTGCAGATTTTTGGTTGGTCGGGGTAGAATATGATGCCCGTGTTTGTGCCTAAGAAGAACCTATGTGGTAGGTGCTGCAATCCATCACTGGAAAGTGGGTCTTGTCTCAGATCCACAGCCACGGACCAAGTACCTGTCCAGAAGCCGTACATGTTCAGGATCTTGGTTGGCTCTCCCACCACTCTGCAGAACCTGCTCAGGAAGGTGGCGATATCTTTGGCAGGAATATGCGGGTTCCTCATTCCAACCGTAATCTGCCTCTCTCTGCTTGGAATAGAAGACTTTCTCTGTAAACAAGCTTTAGCAGACTTGGACCTTCTGGCTCCAGGCATCTTGTGATATCTCTTAGAGATCTTTCAGTAGATATTGCAGAGTTGTCTACAGCTTATAGCTCAGAGTCAACTGTTGTACTTTATCCACTTCTGCGTATTTTATAGTCCTGCTGTAAGGGGCGTCACCCCGCAATCTCATTGGCTGGAGGTTCTTCTTTTGCATACAAATTGAAAATCGTTTTTTGGATGGGACAGGAAAAGTCTTTAGAGAATTCTAAATTGAATTACAATTAGCATATTTACATATGAAACTGCAATTTAAATGAACCCTTTCTTTCAACATAATGAGAACTAGTAAACCACAACAAAACCTGATGAGAAATATATTATGTGTTACATGGTGTGAAAATAATCTTAACTTATACAAAACATTAGTTTTGTAATATGAATGCAATATACTGAATACATTACATCTATTCAAAGCCATTGTATGTATGTAAAAATTCCAAGTGGAACCTGGAATTTCTTTTGGAATCGGTAATTAAATTACAATGAACATATCGGAGTCTTTAGTTGAAGCCGGGACCTTTTATTGGACCAACGTAAAACCCAATATGAATTTATATAAGCATGAAGATACAACATGAAAAGAAGGAGACAGTGGTAGAGACTTGTACATTCTTTATTTTTAAAATGTTTTAACAATTTTGTTTTTTTATAAAAAACTCTGATAATGAGGAGAGTCCCTGAGGAATCAAACTAAATCGAATGGTAAAACCTCAAAAATGTCTTTACGTTTTATTCCTTGTTTTGTTTTCTATAGTAGTCATCTCTCCCCCTCACACATTTTCTGGGAAGGTTACCAGATAATTACAAGATGTTACTTTTTGTGTAGTAGACTTGTGTACTCGGATTCACACTAACTTTATTTTTATTTTCTCCAATTTGGTGTGTTTGTACAAATCTCCTATTATGAGGAGTATCCTATAAGAAACAAACAAAAATGAATGGAAAAAAACTCTAAAATGTCTTTAAGTTTTAATCCGTTTTCCTGTTATAGTCTCCCTCACACATATTTTCTGGGACAGTTGCCAGTTAATTAAAATACATTACTTTTTCTGGGGTCAGACAGGCTTAAACAAAGTATTAGCATTTTAGCAGTATTCCCAGAAAATGTGGTTTTGGTTCAAAGTGGATAGAAGTGCTGCTTTTCAAGTATTAGGAAATGCAAACCCCCAAGAAAAAATCAAGAGGTTACATCCAGCAAAATAAAATAAAAAGTCTATGGAATAACCATCGCAATGCCACGGATATCAACACTGATACCTCAACTACCTAATTTCACTCTAAAACTAAACATGTATTATTATATTGTTATATTAATATTATCTGTTGTAACCCAGTGCAGTCATTCTGTCTAATAACATTGCAGCTGGGTTGTCATGGATATTGACCTTTCCTTTCAGCACCAGGTCACTTGTCTCCTGTGAGCCAATCAGTATCTCTTTGGGAGATATGTCAGTCTTCCTGAGCTAGGGAAATGTTTCTCAGCGTATCAGAGGAGAGGATCTAGGAAGACACTTCTGGAAGAGCAGAGCTAAGCAGGGGAGTTAAGAAGTTAGAGAGACAGACTGCCCTTCCTGTAAGCAGGCCTGAGGTAAGCCTGCTGCCTTTAGTGTGTGTACTGCTGACATCCAAGCACTGAAGTACAAGTGTGCAGAGAATACAGCATGGTGCTGTATGCTTCCTGAGTGAGTGTGAGAGACTGCAGGTACCCAGAGTGTCCAAGTCCTGCATCCTGTCCCAGTGAGGTGAAAGCAGAGCTGCAGACAGACATCTGTGTGGGAAGACAGTTATTACTCTCAGCCAGGAAGTTAAAGGGGCAGCATCCCAGAGCTGCCTGAAGACATTAAGGAGAGGTACTTCACTAATATATATCTATCAACATATATATCCTTGTCTCTCCGGGTAGCGCTACCTGCATCAAGGCCCTAACAGTGCACCAACACAGGGACATCTGGGTGGGAAGAACACCTACATTTGGGGTTAAGGAGCTGGTGTTGGCAGTCATCTGTGTTATATATGTGTTCAGGACTGTGCACCCACTGCTAGACCTGAACTGCATAGGCACAGCAGCTGGGTCCTTATATTATAATACCTGTTTATTTCAATATATTCTACATGTAATTTGCATTTTAGTTGTGCGTATTATTTTCTTGTGTGAAAGGGGCCATTTCTGCAGTGGAGGCACTGTGTAAAGAAAGAAGATGTCCCGATCTCTCAGCAACTGCTGAGGCTCAGGTTTCCTGTCACCAGCGTCACTGAAATATGTAACTACCAGCCTGACAGAGGAGCAAGGTAAAAAAAGGGTTACACTTATGTTATTATATTATATATAAACATTATATAATATAGAGGAGCAAGGATGAGATAAAGATAGATAAAAAATATCAGGGGTTTATTGGACCTCAAGCTACTTCTGCTTGTAGGCTTTTCCACATATCCACCACCCTCTCAGTTAAATTGTTTGTGCAAAACTCCGATAATGAGGAGGATTCTTGAGGAATCAATGAAAATCAAATGGCAAAACCTCAAAATTTAAGCTTTGTTCCTTTGTTTGCCTTGTCTAATAGAGTCATCTCTCCCTCTCACACATTTTATTTTCTGGGAGGTTCACCAGATAATTACACTAACTTTATTTTTCACTTTTTTCCAATTTTGTGTGTTCGCACAAATCTCATGTAACATGGAGTGTCACAGATGAAACAAACAAAAAATAATGGCATAACATCAGGCAAAAGAAAAAAGTCGATGATATAACTATTGCAATGCCACTGGTATCAATACTGATAAAAACTACCTTGTTTAATAATAATATCTTTACAAGTCACATTAAAACAACAACTTATATTTGAAGAACAATTCAAAGACATATTTAAAATTGTTCATCCAGTACTTTTGACAGCAAGACAATTAAAAACCAATTGGTTAATGCCAGAGGAGCCCCCTGCAGCCGACCAATAGACTCACTTGCACGGCTCCAAGAGTGGAACAGGAGCAGAAATACATTTAAATGTCTCTATAGGTTCATGAACATTTTCCACAAAAAGATGTATCTGTTCAGTATCAATTATCTGGTTTGTATCCAGAGGAGAGCTTGTGATTCGATTTATCAGAATTTAAGAACGTTTTCCCCCTTGTGAGTGTGTACTTCTGCAAAATAATTTTGTAAACGTGACTGAAGCATTTCCCCTTCAGAGCACAAAACTTTCTTACTCGATGGGTTGGTTTTCTTAAGTTCTTCACAAGTTAAACTGTGGGGTAAGCAAGATTTTGTCTAAAAGGAGCAGTTTTACCAAAATGCACATGAAATTCACATGAAATAGTTATGTGGGTATATGAGTATGGAGTATATAATGTATTTATTGAGTTTGTCTTCATGTTTAGTGGGGAAATAAATGTTTTTTTTCAAGGAAGGACAGATTGTAGACTATGTTTTGTTTTATAGCAGCTAGCAGCCAATACAGAATAAAGTAGAAGGGAGCATTGGTTTGGGGTAATCTACACTCAGTAAGAACAGTATTCACATGAAGAGACAGATCATGTCTTCCTTCTTCTCATGATATTATATGGTTTTAAGACATTTTCTTCATAGTTGTCAAAATAAAGCTAAAAGAGGTTGCCCAATGTATACAAAGCCCAAAACAGGAAGCACTTTCCTATCATATATACAAGAGAGAGCTTTGTTTTGGGTAATGTAAAAATGGATGGAACAGCCAGCAACACAAAGACAGAGAAAAAAGGTTTTCTTCTCTTTAGAATATAGTGTTTTATAATAGCACCCAACAGCAGAAGGAAAGTAGAATGTCCAATATATACAAAGCCCAAAACAGGAAGCACTTTCTAACCAGAAATGGAGTACAAGATAGAGCTTTGTTTTGAGTAATTTAAAATCAGACAGAGAACCAGTGCCATGGAGAAACACATTATATCTTCCTTTCTAATGAAATAACATAGTTTTAGTAAACTTCTTCATATAAAATAACGTTAAAAGGGGATGCCCAATGTGTACAATGCCCAAAACAGGAAGCACTTTCCTATCATATATACAAGAGAGGGCTTTGTTTTGGGTAATGTAAAATTGGATGGAATAGCCAGTAACATAAAGATAGAGAAAAAAAGGTTTTCTTCTCTTTGGAATATAGTGTTTTAGGTGCATTTGATCTTTCAAAGCAGTGATCAGAAGAATCCATGATGTTGTCCAATGTATACAATGCCCAAAACAGGAAGCACTTTCTAACCAGAAATGGAGAACAAGATAGAGCTTTTGTTTGGGCAATGTAAGATCGGTAGAACAGCCAATGACGTTAGGCTACAGAACACAACTTCCGCTTTCCAATTTTTATGGCATGAATTTCAAGAACTCTACGTTGTATAATAGCACCCAACAGCAGAAAGAATGAAGAATGTCCAATATATACAAAGCCCAAAACAGGAAGCACTTTCTAACCAGAAATGGAGTACAAGATAGAGCTTTGTTTTGAGTAATTTAAAATCAGACAGAGAACCATTGCCATGGAGAAACACATTATATCTTCCTTTCTAATGAAATAACATAGTTTTAGTAAACTGTCTTCATAGTTGTCAAAATAAAGTTAAAAGAGGATGCCCAATGTATACAATGCCCAAAACAGGAAGCACTTTCTTATCATATATGGAGCACAAGAGAGGGCTTTGTTTTGGGTAATGTAAAATTGGATGAAACAGCCAGTAACATAAAGATAGAGAAACAAATTTGCTTGTCCTTAGAGGATGCCCAATGTATACACAATGTCAATGCTCAGTTTAAGAAATGTAATAAATGTCTAATCTATAGAGCATAAAATCATGGAGGATATTTCAAAGCACAGGTGAAGCACAAGAGACAGTTGTGTACCTTGTGATGGAAATTAAATTACATTCTCAGAATCTGAAAAGGCAAAAAGCTTCTTACCTTCACTTACAAACCTTTCATTCTTGGGAGAAAGTAAGATCTAGCAGAGTAGTCTTCACCTTGATCCCTAGGATCTTGTGCCCTAATGAGTTCTCTGTTACAGGATTTATAGGTCTACTCAAAAGATCATAGACATTTGGCTGTAATCTCATTGGTCACCGGCAGGTTTGCATATCTATTGTAAATCAGTGTTTAGGTGTGAACGGTATGGGTGTGGTAGTTCATCCAGGAAGATTTATTCAGTTTCAATTATTATATTAGCATATTCACAGCTGAAACTCTCAATTATAAATCTTTTTCTTGAACAAAGCAATTAACTTTTACCAGAATCACATAAGCAATTCAAAATATTAGTGTAAGCTTTCACTTTCACTTTGGCTACATGCAAAAAGTTGGTCAATAGATTAATTCTGTTTGGTAGTTTGTTTTCTTTTTCTTTAAATTCTATGTCCATTATTTAAATGTCACATTACTCTAATGTATTGGGATAAAATTGAGTTTATCTTGATGTTTAATGGGGAAATACATTTTTTTTCATGGAATGATAGATTGTAGACTTTGTGTTGTTTTATAGCAGCTAGCAGCCAATACAGAACAAAGTGGAAGGGAGCATTGGTTTGGGGTAATCTACACTCAGTAAGAACAGTATTCACATGAAGAGACAGATCGTGTCTTCCTTCTTCTCATGATATTATATGTTTTTAAGAAATTTTCTTCATAGTTGTCAAAATAAAGCTAAAAGAGGATGCCCAATGTACACAATGCCCAAAACTGAAAGCACTTTCCTATCATATATAAAAGACAGAGCTTTGTTTTGGGTAATGTAAAAATGGATGGAACGGCCAGTAACATAAAGATAGAGAAAAAAGGTTTTCTTCTCTTTGGAATATACTGTTTTAGGTGCATTTGATCTTTCAAAGCAGTGATCAGAAGAATCCATGATGTTGTCCAATGTATACAATGCCCAAAACAGGAAGCACTTTCTAACCAGAAATGGAGAACAAGATAGAGCTTTTGTTTGGGTAATGTAAGATCGGTAGAACAGCCAATGACGTTAGGCTACAGAACACAACTTCCTCTTTGCAATTTCATGACATGAATTTTAAGAACTCTACGTTGTATAATAGCATTCAACAGCAGAAAGAAAGAAGAATGTCCAATATATACAAAGCCCAAAACAGGAAGCACTTTCTAACCAGAAATGGAGTACAAGATAGAGCTTTGTTTTGAGTAATTTAAAATCAGACAGAGAACCAGTTAAAATCAGACAGAGAACCAGTGCCATGGAGAAACACATTATACCTTCATTTCTAATGAAATAACATAGTTTTAGTAAACATTCTTCACAGTTGTCAAAATAAAGTTAAAAGAGGATGCCCAATGTGTACAATGCCCAAAACAGGAAGCACTTTCCTATCATATATACAAGAGAG
>VKOC01015296.1:0-30219 GCA_009364415.1 Spea multiplicata | reverse complement strand
AATGGAGCACAAGAGAGAGCTTTTGTTTGGGTAATGTAAGATCGGTAGATCAGCCAATGACTTTAGGCTACAGAACACAACTTCTGCTTTCCAATTTTTATGGCATGAATTTCAAGAACTCTACGTTGTATAATAGCACCCAACAGCAGAAAGAATGAAGAATGTCCAATATATACAAAGCCCAAAACAGGAAGCACTTTCTAACCAGAAATGGAGTACAAGACAGAGCTTAGTTTTGAGTAATTTAAAATCAGACAGAAAACCAGTGCCATGGAGAAACACATCATATCTTCCTTTATAATGAAATAGCATAGTTTTAGTAAACTTTATTCATAGTTGTTAAAATAGAGTTAAAAGAGGATGACCAATGTATACAATGCCCAAAACAGGAAGCACTTTCCTATCATATATGGAGCACAAGAGAGAGCTTTGTTTTGGGTAATGTAAAATTGGATGGAATGGCCAGTAACATAAATATAGAGAAACAAATTTGCTTGTCCTTGGAGGATGCCCAATGTATACACAATGTCAATGCTCATTTTAAGAAATGTAATAAATGTCCAATGTATAGAGCATAAAATCATGGAGGATATTTCAAAGCACAGGTGAAGCACAAGAGACAGTTGTGTACCTTGTGATGGAAATTAAATTACATTCTCAGAATCTGAAAAGGCAAAAAGCTTCTTACCTTCCCTTACAAACTTTTCATTCTTGGGAGAAAGTAAGATCTAGCAGAGTAGTCTTCACCTTGATCCCTAGGATCTTGTGCCCTAATGAGTTCTGTGTTACAGGATTTATTGTTCTACTCAATAGATCATAGACATTTGGCTGTAATCTCATTGGTCACCGGCAGGTTTGCATATCTATTGTGAGTCAGTGTTTAGGTGTTAACGGTATGGGTGTGGTAGTTCATCCAGGAAGATTTATTCAGTTTCAATTATTATATTAGCATATTCACATATTCATATTCAATTATAAATCTTTTTCTTGAACAAAGCAATTAACTTTCACCAGAATCAGATAAGCAATTCAACATATTAGTGTAAGCTTTCACTTTCAATTTGGCTACATGCAAGAAGTTGGTCAATAGATTAATTCTGTTTGGTAGTTTGTTTTCTTTTTCTTTAAATTCTATGCCCGTTATTTCTACACTCAGTAAGAACAGTATTCACATGAAGAGACAGATCATGTCTTCCTTCTTCTCATGATATTATATGGTTTTAAGAAATTTTCTTCATAGTTGTCAAAATAAAGCTAAAAGAGGATGTCCAATGTATACAATGCCCAAAACAGGAAGCACTTTCCTATCATATATACAAGAGAGGGCTTTGTTTTGGGTAATGTACAATTGGATGGAATGGCCAGTAACATAAAGATAGAGAAAAAAAGGTTTTCTTCTCTTTGGAATATAGTGTTTTAGGTGCATTTGATCTTTCAAAGCAGTGATCAGAAGAATCCATGATGTTGTCCAATGTATACAATGCCCAAAACAGGAAGCACTTTCTAACCAGAAATGGAGAACAAGATAGAGCTTTTGTTTGGGCAATGTAAGATCGGTAGAACAGCCAATGACGTTAGGCTACAGAACACAACTTCCGCTTTCCAATTTTTATGGCATGAATTTCAAGAACTCTACGTTGTATAATAGCACCCAACAGCAGAAAGAATGAAGAATGTCCAATATATACAAAGCCCAAAACAGGAAGCACTTTCTAACCAGAAATGGAGTACAAGATAGAGCTTTGTTTTGAGTAATTTAAAATCAGACAGAGAACCAGTGCCATGGAGAAACACATTATATCTTCATTTCTAATGAAATAACATAGTTTTAGTAAACTTTCTTCACAGTTGTTAAAATAAAGTTAAAAGAGGGTGCCCAATGTGTACAATGCCCAAAACAGGAAGCACTTTCCTATCATATATACAAGACAGAGCTTTGTTTTGGGTAATGTAAAATTGGATGTAATGGCCAGTAACATAAAGATAGAGAAAAAAAGGTTTTCTTTTCTTTAGAATATAGTGTTTTAGGTGCATTTGATCTTTCAAAGCAGTGATCAGAAGAATCCATGATGTTGTCCAATGTATACAATGCCCAAAACAGGAAGCACTTTCTAACCAGAAATGGAGCACAAGATAGAGCTTTTGTTTGGGTAATGTAAGATCGGTAGAACAGCCAATGACGTTAGGCTACAGAACACAACTTCCGCTTTCCAATTTCATGACATGAATTTTAAGAACTCTACGTTGTATAATAGCAGCCAACAGCAGAAAGAAGGAGGAATGTCCAATATATACAAAGCCCAAAACAGGAAGCACTTTCTAACCAGAAATGGAGCACAAGAGAGAGCTTTTGTTTGCGTAATGTAAGATCGGTAGAACAGCCAATGACTTTAGGCTACAGAACACAACTTCCGCTTTCCAATTTTTATGGCATGAATTTCAAGAACTCTACATTGTATAATAGCACCCAACAGCAGAAAGAAAGTAGAATGTCCAATATATACAAAACCCAAAACAGGAAGCACTTTCTAACCAGAAATGGAGTACAAGAGAGGGCTTTGTTTTGAGTAATTTAAAATCAGACAGAGAACCATTGCCATGGAAAAACACATTATATCTTCCTTTATAATTAAATAACATAGTTAACTTAGTAAACTTTCTTCATAGTTGTCAAAATAAAGTTAAAAGAGGATGCCCAATGTATACAATGCCCAAAACAGGAAGCACTTTCTAACCAGAAATGGAGCACAAGATAGAGCTTTTGTTTGGGTAATGTAAGATCAGTAGAACAGCCAATGACGTTAGGCTACAAAACACAACTTCTGCTTTCCAATTTCATGACATGATTTTTAAGAACTCTACGTTGTATAATAGCACCCAACAGCAGAAAGAAAGAAGAATGCCCAATATATACAAAGCCCAAAACAGGAAGCACTTTCTAACCAGAAATGAACCATAAGATAGATTTGATGAAATGGGAGGTATCCCACCATTTTGCAAGACTCAGTTTACCTATTTATCAACCACAGACAATACTGAATGTCATACCTAGATTGAGTAGTTGAAATACAGTGAAGGTTTATCTCACAAATTTCAATGCTCGGTTTATGAAATATAATAAAAGCCTAATGTATAGAGCATCAAATCATAGATAACCTTTTGAACCACAGGTGAAGCACATGAGATAGTTGTGTACCTTGTTATACAAATTAAATTACATCCTCAGAATCTCAAAAAGAAAAAAACTTCTTACCTTTCCATACGTGCTTTTAAGTCCATGGCGGAAGGAAGATCTAGCAGAGTAGTCTTCACCTTGATCCCTAGGATCTTGTGCCCTAATGAGTTCTCTGTTACAGGATTTATAGGCCTACTCAAAAGATCATAGACATTTGGCTGTAATCCCATTGGTCACTGGATTTGTTTGCATATCTATTGTATATCAGTGTTTAGGTGTGAACGGTATGGGTGTGTTTATGGGTGTAGTTCATCCAGGATGATTTATTCAATCACAAATTTTTGTATTATCATAT
This sequence comes from Spea multiplicata, assembly GCA_009364415.1. Taxonomy (NCBI): domain Eukaryota; kingdom Metazoa; phylum Chordata; class Amphibia; order Anura; family Pelobatidae; genus Spea; species Spea multiplicata. Next base: position 26,689 of record VKOC01015296.1, on the reverse strand, counting down.
TCAAAGCAGAAACTCTCCTTCATATATCTTCTTCTTAAACAAAGCAATTAACTTTCACCAGAATCACATAAGCAATTCAAAATATTAGTGTAAGCTTTCACTTTCAGTTTGAATACAAGCCAAAAGTTGGTGACCATATTGTTTCTGTTTGGTATTTTGCTTTCCTTTAAATAGAATTATATGTCTGCAATTTCTAACAAGGAATTTAAGTAGAAGAGACAGATTATGTCTTCCTTCTTCTCATGATATTATATAGTTTTAGTAAATGTTCTTCATGGATGTAGATGTAAAGTTGGATACCCAATGTGTACAATGCCCAAAACAGGAACCACTTTCTAACCAGACATAGAGCACAAGAGAGAGCTTTGGCTTGGGTAACGTAAGATTGGGTGGAACAGCCAATGACGTAAGGATCTTAACTTTTTTCAGCAGACAAAAAAGGACATTTCCATCGTATTTCAAACCCAAAACATGAAGGACTTCACATTTCCTTGCATAGTTTAGAAGACATATATAATATTTGTTAACTCTCAATGGGAAGATGAAATAATGTATTCTAAATTCTAAAGCATGGAATACTTTCTACCCTTCAAAATCTCTGATATTGTTACCCATTAAAAATCTTATAAAGGAAAGTAAAATGTGTTAAGTCTTCTCATGTCTTGGTTCATTGTGTATTTATCTTCAGTTATAATCTCTTCAGAGTTAATCTTTGTGCATAAATAATTTAAGAAGACCACTAGACAATCTCTTAAAACTCATATAAAGGAAAAGCCAATAATCTCCTTATCTGTACTTGGTATGATTGAAACATTTCTGATTCTGCACCAAAGTCTAACCCAATAAGAAATATGTTTAACTTGAAATATAACGGAGTGATTCTTATAAAAAAATGCAATGATTCCTCCTACTCAATAGTGAAAAAGATCGTAGTTTTGTTATTGAGTTATTGATTTAATAGAAAATATTTTTGCTTTCACACAGCTGCCAAGCTTTGGTCAATTTTGATTTCAATCTCAAAAATAAAACCCTAAAATTGAATTTACTATTCTACAAATAATTATCTCGATACACCCAACTTTTCCAATGGGTAAAGTACACCTCTGTCTACTCAACAGCCAGTGCAGGAATCAGGAGTGTAAATTGGTGATCCTTGTCCTTTGTTCTTCAAGAAACTTTTTTTCCAACCTTTTCAGGTGTCCCAAACCACCAACTTTATCTCAAATAAATATAATGTGATATCTACACACTAAATGCAAATATTGTAACATAGAAATGCATTGCAGTATCATTTTACTAAAAGGAATAGATTATCATAAAAGACAATATACTAATTATGCTAGATGTTGGAGAAATCCCTTTTTATTTAACTATACATTATACAGGGCCAGCCAAGCCGTCCTACAGCATAAATTTATAGTATATTTTGCTTTAGGAACATAATAAAAAGCTACAGGAACAACATTTTTTTGAATACCGGATCATTTTAGCCAATATTTAGCTCTCCTTTGACAAAATTTTGCACCCTGTTTTGAGCAGCGTGTTCTTTGAAAATCCATATTTGCTTTTTCTTATTTTGCTTATTTTTAATTTTTCAATATGGTTCTCTTTAAAGGTACCAAGTTTAACCCCTCCAATTTACCGGTTTATTCATTACAATAGGGTTTCCCATGGTAAACTGCACATATTGCACATTTGATCCAGTTATGTTTTTAAAAAGGGCTTCCTGATTTGGGGATTGCTTATAACAGACAGTACGGTTTCTTTGTTCCGTGTTATATAATGAGAATATTAAATATTAAAAAAAAATGTAAATCTTGTGTAACATAATGTCACTTCTCCTTGTTTAAAGTATGGAAAATGATTTAATTACGAGACAAATCCTGCCTAATCAATTGCAGTGAAAGCAGACTGTGAAGTGTCTATCCAGTCCGTCTATCCAGTCTGTCTGTCCAGATCTTGTGAAATCTTAATGTATTTAATGTGCAAATAAAAAAATCTGATCATTCACACCAGGGGGGAACCCTATGCTTGGTCTGAAAGTAAGCAAAGGATATATTATTTGCAGGGGGGATGAAATAACGTATCCAACATATACAAATTCTAAATCATGGAATACTTTCTACCCAGAAATGAATCATTTATTCATATAGGTTACTAATCCTGACAGTATTTCGCATATTTGTTTCTGACTTTTTTCAATAACAAAGCTCACATTTCAAAATCTCTGATATTGTTACCGATAAAAAATCTTATAAGGGAAAGTAAAATGGGTTAAGTCTTCTAATGTCTTGGCTCATTGTGTATTTATCTTCACTTATAATCTCTTCAGAGTTAATCTTTGTGCATAAATAAATTAAGAAGACCACTAGACAATCTAGTCTCAAACTCTGCCCCAGAATATGTTTTATACATAATTATCTTTGTGAAGTAATGGATATGTGTCAAGTGTAAAAAAAATCAAACAAAAAACAAAGAGAAATGTAATATGTTTTATCAGATTCCTTAATAGTAGGGATGGAGGATATTAGTATCTAGCAGAAGATAGAGAAAAATTGGGAATTTCTCCCTACAGGGGGATTCAACCCCATATAATGTGTATAATATAAACTGATACACTAATCCATTATATGCCCCCAGATTGTAATATGGTAATCAAGCACAACAATTTATAACTCATAGATGATCTATAGGTCAAAGAGAAAAAAAACAACATATATAATCAAAAGAACATGAGAACAATTAAGACTCATATATAACATGAACTCTTTAACAAAAATGTTACACAATGGTGACATCTAGGGGTAACAAAACAAATCTAAACCACAGTCAAAAGGGACGGTCAAGTTCTTCCACACCAAACTCATCCAACCATGTCTTTATCTGACGTACAGTCATGCTGGGATAGAAAAGGCTCTTCCCCAAATTGTTCCCACAAAGTTGAAAGCAACATTGTCCAAAATGTCATGGTATGCTGAAACGTTTCCCCTTTATGGAGGTTAGGGGTGAAACCCCCTAAGAAAACAGCCCCAGCACCATTATCCTTCCTCCAGCAAACTTTACAGGTGGCATTTGCCAAACCCTGACTGCCAGAGAAGTGTGATCCGTCACTCCACAGAACAAGTTTCCGCTGCTCCAGGGTCCAGTGGCAGTCGCTTTATGACACTCGATCCAGCGCTTGGCATCGTAATTGGCGATGGGAGGCTTGCATGCGGCAGAAACCCATTCCAAGAAGCTCCCGGCGCGGTTTTTGGGCTGATATTGACGGCAGTGGAAGTTTGAAACACTTTAGCTATGGTGACTTTTACGCACCATGCGCCGCAGAGCTTGGTGACCCCGTTCTGTGAATCGTAACGGTCTTACGCTTTGTGGCTGCTGTTCCTAAACACTTCTTCCCAATAACACCTTACAATTGACCATGGAATATCTAGCAGGGATGAAATTTCAAATTTGCAAAGAGGGCATCCTATCAAAGTACAAAACGTGCACTCACTGATCTCTTTAGAATAATGCAATTTTTTCACAAATGTTTATAAATACAGCCTGCATGGCTAGGTGCTTGATTGTATAACACCTGTCGCAATGGGTCTGATTGAAACACCTGTATTCAATAATTGAGGTGTGTCCCAATACTTTTGCGCATTTAGTTATATACATACACACATACTATATACATACATACACACACACACACACACACGCGCCATGCTGAATTTAACAAATTTACAACTTAAAGCATCAGACTCGCGCTTCATAGCACGTGTGAAAAAAATCACACTGGAAAACAAACAGATTTCTAATCGTTGTTTTACTCCCTTTCTAATCTCTTTGTGACACAAAAGCAGACTGTGAAGAAAATTAAAGCATTTGTTTCCATAAGAACAGAAAGAGCTTTTCATAAATTTGGGTGGTTTTCATGTGGAAAGAACACAATGTGCCTATTTATGCGTATTTGTTCACATGCTAATATAATCAATGAATGGTTCTATGCGAAGCACCACCTTTGTTTTGCCAATTCGGTGTAGTATCAGGTCTTCTCTACAATTGTTTTGCATCTCCTAGATGGAAATAACCAATAAAAGTTAATACATTTTCCAATAAAAAAAATTTCCTTTCGTCATTCCTTTTGTTTTATTTATTTATTTTATTATGATGATGAATGAATGAAAACAAATCCTCAACTGGAATCAAATCTACAATTGGTAGCCAACATTAACCTTTATAAAATTAATTTTTGTCACTATTGCAAGTAGTCTGCCTTTGTCCTCAAGGGAAAGATAAACCAAAATTTGGGAAAAAAGTATGCAATACGACTAATAAAAGTTTTGGTTTTATTGAAGATATAGAATTTAAAACTTGAGATAACCTGCAATGTGAATGTTCCACATTAATACATATCCCTTTTACTCCAGAGTGCAGGGGGGGCACATCACTAAAACTTCTAAAGGTAGTAGAGATGTGTCCCCGCCGCTAAACAATTGCACACTAGCACATCATCTGTACGTTTAAATGATATAGCTCACATTTAAAAAGGATGGTACCAGCGGATGTCAATATGCCTCAGTTAACCGTTCATCAATAAACACCAAGACGTGACAGATTCCACTTGGGATGGAAAGCTTTTAGAGCTACAATTCTGGTGCTGCTCAGATATCATGCTATGGCTAAAGGAGGATTATGAGACGAGTGTGGAAACTTGAATGCTGCAACTTGCGTTGGACGATACTGCGGGATGAGCATCTCATGTTATTCTACATCCCTCGGAGCTGCAGATGCGAGGTTCACAAATGTTTCATACGTGTTCACATTACAAGCATCCTGTATGATAATACATGTCACACACACCCCAGAGGCATCCTATATGATGTCCCCGTTGCACGGTAAAACTATTCGGAATTAAAAATGCTTCCCGCGTTTAAGGCAGGGATTCAGTCAGTCCTACCTATGTGTTCGCTGGTGTTTGCGCAGATTTGACCTGTCCGCAAAGCGCTTTTCACAGTGCGAGCAAATGTATGGCTTCTCCCCAGAGTGAATCCTCTGGTGAACGATAAAATAGGCTTTACTACCAAAGCATTTCCCGCATTCATTGCAGGTGTGGGGTTTCTCCCCCGTGTGAACCCTTTGGTGCGACGTAAGATGACTTTTGGAGTTAAACTGTTTCCCGCAGTCGTTGCACCGATGAAGGATCCCAGCGGCCTGTGCCTTCCGGCGGTGTAAGGGTTGTTTATTATGAAACTGTCCTCCACTTTCATAATATTTATGGACCTTCCTGTAGTGGATTTTCTGATGTCTGCGGAGATTGGATTTATTATGAAAGTATTTTCCGCAATCAGGGCACGCATTGGGGTCCCTGGCAAGCAGTGTATGGTGTCCGGCGTTAACCGTTATCCCCGGTAATTGCTTGGCAGGTTTTTCTTTTGTACTTTTTGTAAAGTTGTTGTTGCTGCCCGGAGTCAACTTTTCTTTTGTTTTCTTTGGGACACTGGTGCTGCTATGAGTCAGGTTGTCCTTAGTTTTCTTTGTGACACTTTTGTTGCCAGGAGTCAACTTTCCTTTTGTTTTTTTTTGGACAATGTCGCCAAGAATCACGTTTTTGCCTAAAGCGGACACTGTTTGTGCCCATTCATAAGATCCAAACTCAGACGGAAGACTTCCGATATTATCCAAAGCGGACTGGCTAGCCGACATCTCCACGTAGTCTTCCTGAAACACAGGGAGTAGGTCGGTAGCATATTCCTCTGCTATATATAGTCCATCTGTTTAGAAGAAAATGTAATTTAGTGATATTCATTCATAACGAAAACCAAGCTCTTAAGACGCATCTCATTTCACCTCCTCTATTCGTTTATGGAAAGACACCAAAAGCCACTAAAGCCCCCAAAAAGTCACAACATAATGCATGGGCTTTCCTTTAGCTTGATAATTTATTTAAAAGACAACCCAGATCTGGTTAGCTTGTATTTTCTGTAAACACTAGTGCATGGGCAAGGTTTTATCCAGTCGGGTGCATTGGCTGGGTAGCATTTGGTTCCAAACAGTCACGGTTATGAGGCCGGTTTATAAGCTCTAAATGATTTAGAGGGACCACAGCGCAGCAAAAGACTAAAAACATTCTGGGGAAAGCCTCACCATCACAAGTCTCTGGGCTTGCCTGGTGGTTGCAGGTTAATAATGCCTCTGCTACCCCCTTAATTTTGAGCGAAGGGGGCTTTCCATCATATTTACCCCACCACAACTTATGTTGTGCGCGCTTCACGTGTCGTTGTAAGCCTCAAGCAACGAGCCAACCTCATACTGAGGAGTCCCATTATTATTATTTATTGTTTTATATGGCGCCATCAAATTCCTTAGCGCTGTACAATGGGACGAAACAGTTGTCCATGAGTGGTGATCTGGCTTTGCACCTGTCTCGAGCTCGGTTTAAAGTCTGCCTAGCACAGCATACATCAGCACCAAGGGGCCAATGGTGGATATAGAGGCAGAAAAGTGATCATTGTAAACCTACCCAGAATCCCTTGCCATGGTGGCAGCACAGTGGGAACAGCAAGTCTCTGGGCTTGTCTGGTGGTTGGAGATTAGTGGTTAATAACCCCTCTGCTACTAGAAACACCTTGCCGAAACTTCACTTACCTCTGTCAATGTCAGCCCTCTCTACCACGTCTCGAACGTCCCTTTCAACTGATTCGCCTTCTCTGATGTCACCAATTGACTTCATGCTTACGTTTTCATTAAAGGAGCCTGATAAGTGCAATACTAAAACACAAAATACAATATTTTAAAGTACATTTACATAACGCATTATAATATCCTATGGAACATGGGTATTTCTGATAAGCTGTGCCCCTGTAGGAAAGATGCTTTATATAAAAAAAACTCCACTGCAGAATATGACGTCACTATACAAATCATTATTTTTATTATTAATAATGAGAGCTGGTAATTCATTGTTAAAGTAGAAGGGTGCCCCTCTTCCATTTTAACCCTTAATGAGTTTATCCACACGTATAGCGTATTACCTTATATTTCACTTACGTGCATGGGTGTCGGTCTCTACGTCCCTTTCATGGGTCCCATCTTCACAGTCTTCTCGAATTGTGATAGTTGCTATGTTTTCATTAACAAAGTCTGGCAATTACAAGACAAATCACACAGTAATCAGACTCGGCATTTTACAGAAGAATCTTTAATTGCGCCACATTTTATACTCCGAGCGCTTGGGGCATAATTGCAGTTTAACCCTTTAAGCAGCAGAAGCACGGAAGTTGAAACCAAAAAGCTAATATCTACTTTTGTTTTCTGGACCCAACTCTCTACCCGCGCCGCCTTGGCAAAGCGCAGTGAAGGAGGAGAACCGAAAGTTGGCTAAACCTGAAAAAGGTAAAATATTGAACCTGAGCTCAGTTTTTCTGTGATTTCTGTAGAAATGGTAGACGGTGGAAACGTCTCTGTCACCAAGTCCTTGTAAATGTCCTTGTGTTCTTCTAGGTAACTCCACTCCTCCACAGAGAAATAGACGGAAACGTCGCCGCAGGTTACAGGTATCTGAAAACAAACAGTCCTATTTTAGTCCAAGACTACATGGCTACTAAAACAGAGCTAGAGAAGACTTTGGACGTATCCAGAATAGCGAACCTAGGTAACATCAACCGAATTATAGTGACGATAACTGAAGCAAAGGGATCCAGCATGGCTCACCTCTCCGGACAGATGGCTAATACTGCAGTGCGGGGAATTCTTCTTCACAATGATATATTCCTGCAAAATAAGAACGGTATACACGTCAGTACAACACAATCATGTTATTGCATTAAAGACTAGGACTTTTACCAACATATGCTCTCCGCTAACATATTCCTTCCTGTAATCAAAACATCGTGCATCTTGGACCTTCCAAAACCCTTTCGCAATCTTCGATCCTTTAGTAACAGAGGTGAGATCCGGTCGCTGCGACGCCATAAAAGAAATCTCACCTCTCCAGTAAGCAAGTAGATGATCCCCAGGGCATGATTCAAAAATCTCTCTGCCATATGCTTCTTGTCCTTCATGATCAAGGGAAGCAACCTACAAGACCAGAAGAGAACACAGGACATTTTCACTTAATTAAGTCTAGTTGGCTGCCACTATTGACATTTTATGGGTTATTAAAGGCTAAATTAAGGTCCCCCATTCACCTTATTTATGAAGTCTGTAGGTCTGATTTCAAAGAGCTGTAACATACTGGCAAGGGGTGGGGGGTCAGCTTGGAGGCCGCCATTGTTGTCAGTCACGTGATATTTATGGTGACTTTCCCTGCTCAAACACCACAGTGATGCTTTATGGCAATGCTAATGAAGTCTGTTCCTCTACATACTTACGTTAGTCAGAGATTGTACAGCTGGGTGATTAAGACTAAGCCTTTCTGTTTCCACACAGGCTCTATGAAAGGAGTTGGGGTGTTTGTCTAGTAGATTGGGGGTCAGAGAACAGAGCGAGAACTCATACAAACGGCCAATATGCAGCTGCCTGAAAACATAATATTATGGGGCAAATACTAGGGGCCTAAGTCTTCATCAGAGTATCTCCCTAAAACATACATACACAGCGTGTGTTTTAGCCTTGATAAGGGCCTCTTGTTTCTAGGAGCCCTTCGCAAACCCTACATTCCATAGTTCCTTAGTAATGATGTCAACCAGACACAATGTATTTACTTCTTACAATGACATCATATGTCAGCAATGCAATAACACTTCCAAAGCTCTGGGGATGGAGTGGAATGGGGTAGTTTAGCAGATATATGAAACATCTACATTTATTTGCATTTGCAGTCTTTTTCTCCAATTATAGCAAGAAACATAAATAGCAGGATGACACAGATTTACCCAAAACCTCAGCAGATACAAATCCATGATTTAAAAATCCACGTGACAGAGCTGTGCCGTATTACAAAGCGTTCGCACCAATGACGAATATAGCATATATCGTAAGCACAATGAAACACCTGCACGCCGATGCTAACTAACAGCGGCTCCCATACCTTCAATTAAAGTTGCTTTTGACGTCAAACAGCTAAAAATAAAATCCACGAATTCCACAAATCGCTGATCCGCTTGCTCTTCAACCTCTGTAATCACAAACTACATTTCCCAGAAGTCCAAGCACCGTAAACCCGGCAACGTAAACGACGCCACTATTTTACGTCACGTCAAGGCGCCGCCTCCTCCCTCCTAATACCAAAGGTGAGGTGTTTCTTAGAACTCTGGGACTTGTAGTCTTAGTTCCGCTCTATTTCGGTCAGGTTCGTGAACTTCAGAACAACAAGTCCCAGAATCCCGCGGGCGAGGCGCTTTTCCTAGTAAACTCTATTCCTCAATAATACAACGTGAATACAGTGAGGTATGAGGTAATTTCCTTCATAAAAAAATTAATTTAGGATGGCGCTGATTAATATGTTGCCATTTGTTTAATATGTATGTATTTATATATAATAAAATATTAATGTAAACGCATTTATGTGTAAAACATGACCTTACCTCCAATTTTGATGTTGGCTGTCATTTACAGTAATTTTGTCTGTATTTAAAAATATAATTTTTTTTCCTGACTGGAAGTACTAGACAGGAGGTAAGTGGGGCAACTTTATCATATATGATGTCATATGTACTTATCACTGGTGATTAATCTGAATAGAATGGGATCTATTCACTAAACAGAGAGTTGTGTTTCAGTTCCTTTACTTCATTATACATCATGAAGGGCCAACCCCAATGAGTTTCTGCTGCAGAGAGAGCTTGGCCCGCCCTGTATAATGTATATGTAAATTATGCACTATACAGGGCCAGCTCAGCCCTTCATTGTAGAGAAATTTGTTGAGCGTTAAAACCAGAACGCTTTTTTTTTTTCTAGAGGTTTTTTTAGTGAGCAGTTGGATGATTTATATATCTTTTCTCTTACTTTTAGATGATGATGATGATGATTGACTTGAATGATGAGAAGAAGCTGATGGCTAAGAGGATCTTGAATCACGCGTTGGGGATCATATACCTGCTAACCGGAGAGGTGAGAGAGCCGTCACCATGGCGTTCTGTAAAATATGTCACTGACATGGAATCGGGGTCTTGTTGGGATTTAGGGTCAGGGTTGGATGAAATGTGGACTCGCAGCCTGGTAAGTTCAAAGACGCACCGCTCCGGGGAAACAACGGTTTATGCAGTTAGAATATTGCGGAAATAATCAACCTTCAGGGGTTCTTTCCTCTATACGGTGAATAAAGGTTAGATGAAATGTGTTATATCACCAATTTATCTATATATTATGGAAGACAATCTTAGAGAATTCCTTCTGCAGAAATGGTTTGGGTTGCACTGTGCAACTAAAATTATTTGGTATATAAATGGTTTATATTATATTTTCTTGCAAGATGAACATATTGTGTTAACCCTTTATAAAGCATCTTTTATTCAATTAGAAGAAACTCCAATGCACGAGTACCCCCTGAAAAAATTCTTTATTTCAATATCAACAGGAGGAGCCCCTTTCATTTACTTCTAATCTTATGCTGGTCCCATATATGCTGGCCTGGCATTCCCTCACTGCATTAACCTATTATTACCAATTCTACTGGAAGGCTACCTCGCTTATCCACCACCTTCAGAGACATTCCCACATTACGTCTAAGGCTCTGACCCTGTAGTTAGACTTTTACATTTTGTCCTATAATTACTCCTGCCAGCCTGGCGCTAACAATATATTTCGTGTTATCCTGTCCATTGGTCTAATATGTATCCTTCTCTAAATATACAGGAATATGTCATTATGAAGAAGAATGCACCCCACAGCAGCATTCACCACCTGTCCGGAGAGGTGAGCAAAACTGAATGCTATTACACTGTATCGGCTTTAGTATATGATAACTGGAGTATTTTCTACTTTTTGTGAATGGGTTTCTCTGAGGCATTCAGTAACCCAACCCTTTGCCTCCTGCTTCCATCATAGTAAGTCCTAAAAAAAAATACTTAGCGCTTACAGCTGAATATCACTGTATGTTTCAGGTACCTATAACATGTGGGGATGTTTCTGTCTATTTCTCAATGGAGGAGTGGGATTATATAGAAGGACATAAGGACGTTTACAAAGATCTTATGATGGAGAGTCACCCAACACCAAAAAATGTGTCCGTTCAGACAGGTATGGATCCTGGTAGCTGTCTTTCATATTTATTTCATGAATTGTATTGGCAGCAACTAAATTCTATAGGAAACCCCTATACTTTTTCTTCTCCAGCCTATACTTTCATTCATGCAAACAACCCGTCCATCAGTTTTTTTCTTCCACTTCTCCACTTAGAATGCAATATTTTAGTAAGACCTATAATTAAGTAGAATGCCACTTTTATGCTTGTTGCATGGTTTTTTCTATTAACATTTTTTGGTGTTACTGCAAGATAACAAAGATTTCTTACTGATTTATTTATCTCTATGCTGCTATACCACTTAAACTATTCTGGCCAAAGTTCGTCAGTTAAAGCTAGATGCTCCCCCTTGCCCAATTGATCTTAATGGCATCTTTTTGTTCTTGTAGTTGAGGTAATTTTATTTAAACAGATAAAATTATGATTATGTTTGAAAGGCAACTACCTATAACTGTTTTTGTTGGTTTTTATTTTCCTTTCATTCTAGATTTAGAAGACGTTCAGGATGATAAACCTATCAGTATATCAGATGATGAGGGAAACGAAAATGAGAAAAATGAAGAGGACATTGAACCAGTGGAAATTAGTTCAGACATTTGCCCAGGTGAGAAAATGAATCTGTGAAAAGCTTTAATCAGAGGAAATATGTTCTGTAAAAATGAGTGTGATCATTGTGAAAAAATTACATAGATGTTGACCTAGACCGGCATACAAGTCTTCAAACTTTCTGGTTTTGTTGTTTGTTGTCAACGGGTGGAAAAAGCCACATATATTTCCAGTTGAATAATTAAGGAGCTGGAGTGAAAGCATGAATAACCACATGCTAACCACATAGCATCTTATTGCTATATGATTGCTTATATGATATCAATATCCTATAACTTTAAACACATTTTGTGAAATATGTGTGTTGACCGTGGAGGCACGGGCACTAAAATAATGACCCCTCAATAAAAGACACAATACAGTTCCAAGAAAAGGTTTAGGTGAGTTTATTGATAATAAAGCAGTCACCCGGGAAAGTCATGTAAGACTGAATTGATTGTGTTCACCACGAGGATATTTGTGTGAAGATAGCCTGACCTAACATGTGAGCCTACATCCCAATACTCAGTTTAACCACAGATAGTCCTAATTAAGTGGTAATTCTTCATGGTCCTTGTAACCCTAGAGTGACCTAGTCTAACAGTATTTTTCCACAATATAATACTGCTAATCGCCATGTGTTCTTTCCTGACAGATGAAACCAGAACCGGGAATATGTTTGGAGAGTCACAAGATTATACATTGGATGACATGGTAAATATTAGCATGTCTCATGGATTTCAGGAAGAAGACGTTTGTGGTGGATCCATACCTAAGGAGTCACTGTTTTTGGAAATAAGAAATCATTTGCCTGCTCCTACAGCTAACCCAATTGACCAAAAGACAGAGACTTTAAATGAGAGGTTTTTCAGCAACACCGGTGATATCACGATAGACTCTATGTTTAGTTTTAAAAACATCAGCAGTTATCCCTGCGTTGCAAGCTTTAATCAGGCATCAGATGACAGAGATCTCCGGCCAGAGCGTGTGGAAAAGAGAAGTCATCAATGCAATGAATGCGGCAAAACATTTAATTACAAATCTCGCCTTGTTGCTCACCAGAGGACACATACAAGGGAGAAAGATCATCAGTGTGACATATGTGGAAAATATGCGGCCACTAGAGCTAATCTTGCGATTCACAGAAGGTTGCACTTCGGGGACAAGTCCTACAGGTGCAATGAATGTGGCAGATGCTTTTTTTCCAAGCCTTCTCTGTTGGAACACATGGGGACACACAGTTTGAACCCACACGTGTGCTGTCATTGTGGGAAGCAATTTTCTCACAAGTCATATCTCATAGTACACCAGCGTGGACACGCCGGCAGCAAAATTCACAGCTGCAACGTGTGCGGGAGAGACTTCAACTATAGGTCGCGTCTTCTTGTCCATCAGCGGACTCACACGGGTGTAAAGCCACATGTTTGCCATATGTGTGGAAAACACTTTGACTATAAATCACATCTGCTCCGCCATCAGAGAACACACAGAACATCATTCTAGAGTCGGTGTCCTCTTTTTCTATCACCTTGAAAAGAAACCTGCTGTTCAGTGATGAGGGACAGAATGGTGGCCTGGTTGCAGCTGTTCTGCTGCTGTATGAAAGATAAAAGCGAGCCCAGTGAGTCGCATAGATTTTCCAAGGCGAGGTATATTAAACAGATACTATCTTTTTCTTTCAGTTTATACAATACCAGATTCTGACTGAAAGAAAATGTTCACGCCTTATTGATGGTCTATGGTAAATACATTCAAAAGTGAATTAGTTTTTCAGTAAATAACAGAACCTCTTAAGCACTTATACACCATTATGTACCATTCTTCTCAGGTTAAAATGTTAGAGTTGAATAAAGAGGGAGACGTTGTTCTACGTACTATACCTTATCACACTCGTCAGCTTCCCATTTAATCTCGGGCCTTAAGGAAAACGTTGAAACAAGTGGCAGAATATAATGCCCGCTCCTCAGTCGCATCAAAGCGGACCTTTCCATATTGTTAACACCCAACTTTACAAATTCAGTTGTTCCTTTATGTTATTGGAAGCCAATACTGGCATTCCTAAAAGTTCGGATTAAGAAGTTATTGCCATATGAAAGGTTAGATAGATATGCTTGTTTAGGCAAAATAGGTCTAGAACAAATGCACTAAATTAAATACAAAACATAAATCGGTAGTTTTATTTTACCTTCAGAATCTGGCTTAAATATCGGGGCTTATGTATAATATTGCCAATCTGTCGCAACACTTAAAAAAAAGATTATTTTGCCATAGCCTGCAAATTGAACCATTCCATTGGTTGGCATGGTTTTCAAGCTATGCGCCACAATTACCGTATATACGTAAACCCCATTGTGTTTTCAATTGTTAAAAAATATAGTAGGTTTGATTTTTATGGCTGCTGGTTTTAGTTGGGCAAAATCTCCCTCCTGTGCATTTTCTGAAGCTGCCGAGATGTCTTGGCTTCCATGATGGAAAGAAGAAAAGAAAGAAAACTTGGACGTAGATTTTCTCTGTAAGGAAATATATTATGAAGGACGGTTGTATAGATGAACGCATCATTCAGCACATGTGATGGCCAATGCTAATAACTTTTTTCTTCTTAACTTTTATGGCCCTAGATAAGATAGGATTAAAATCTCTTATTAACATTTCGGGTATATGATAGGCATAAGGTTATCCTGATCATAAGACAAGGTCAAAGACCAAGTGAATGTGAGGTTCTTCGGTAAGAAGCAAGACTGGGTAGAGCAGGTGGGCTGAATGGCATTTGTTGTTGCACTTAAATTGCTTTTCCTTGTTGGGAAACACTTCGTTCTTTGAAACTGCTGGAAGGCTGTACTGTGGAGCAACTACCATAGTTGTAATGGTGGGATTCATAGAAGGCACACAAATTGTAGTGGTGAGTTTATTCCATGGGGAGGTTACATTATCCTCACTCCGACGGCAGACTGAATAATATGTGAGATAAGATGCAAGGCTATTTTGGAACAACTACTATACCTACTATAGCTGGTATCTATTGAAAGTTATTTGCAGTATCATAGGCACTTCTAAGTGGGAACGGCAGAAGAACACCAACATATTTTGTGCCCAAACCAATTGTTGTGTGAGATCCACGTATGATTAAACACAACTGCCCTAACAGAGGGGCAGCAATGCAGTTGATGATGCAGCCCTTAGCGTTTGAACTCTTGGACATTTAAAGTCTCAAATAATTTTCTTTGCTTGTTGGATAAAACACCTTGCCTTTCTTACTAATAAATTAAAACATAGAAACAATTGTTTATTTTGTCAGGTGGACTGTTTCTTCTTCTGGTGTCATTCTGTTCTGGTCTAGGCTTTCCTCAAACCATCACACTTTCCACTAAACACTCGCACCTTTTTGCCTGTTATGACATATTTTGATAAGTTAAGGTTCCGACATCTCAAAATACATTTTTGGGGAATGGTAATGCTAAAATGTCATTTTGCTCTGAGTTGCAGAATAGGAAGGGTTAGGTGGTTTACAGGTGTCAACGAATGTCTAGTCTGCAGAACTAATTAGTTCCTCCACACCTGGCTTCCCAGAAGAATATTAAAAGTCTCTAAGAGGGAAAGCTACGGGGATCACCAGGTATGACAAAGACTCTAATTGTACTTAATGATGATTTTGGCATTCAGAGAATTCATAAGCTCATCGGGTATTACCCAAACATGTAGTAATTTATGGTTAGAACTTTTCCAAAGTTAGAAAAATAAACATATCCTGTGTTGACCTAACGTTATAATGGTTATTCTCTTTACAGTTTTCAAACGTTTTACTTAAATTCAATAAATTTCTCAAATTTGCAGCCATTTATCTTACGAAAATGCAGGATTAAATTAAGATCTGACAAAACCTTAAAGCCAAGGAGCATCTACATCAACAAATGTTCATCCTGTGCCGGCTACAGCAAAATAACTGCGCAGAATACAACGGAAATTATATATGTGAAAAAACCCAGAAGAATTGTTATTTGGCTGCGGTCTGTAGGGTCTTACGCATTGCATCCATGGTATCCGTTGTTATAATTCAATATACAATGGACGGTACGGACAAACATCTCATCTCATATATGTTACAAGCTGACAAACATCTCATCTCAGAACCGGGACCAATATAATGGGCTACAAACTACAGGTCCAGGACCAGATCTTAACGTAAAGGAGCAACTGCCCTATGACTCGACCTGCCAGCATGACTCAAAATTTCCCAAAGATGGCCTTCTGTGTAGACACAATATGGGATTAATTATAAATAATTTAAATCTCATGTCATTATGTACATCATTGACTATAAAAAGGTCCCATTATATATAAATTGTACACGTTTCACAAAATTTGTGAGGCTAAACTGATGGTGCAGGGGGAGTATGGAAGTATTGGAAGATGTGGATATAGAATGGAGTAGTAGGTGTATGATGTGATTTATCTACTTTGGAGAGTTGGATCCAAAAGGTCATGACGGGAAAAGATAGAGAGTGTTTTGAAGAGGATAGTTTAGGGGCGATACACTGGTCACCATGATTGAATCATCCAGTGGAACAAAATGTCTAGTTAATTTACGGAGGAATTCACCAACTCCTGACCAAAATGTGTGAACATGTGGCTGCTGTAAAGTTATATATTTTTATAAAATTCTCACTTTAACATCCATCAGTAATTATCATGTTTCGTATAACAATATATGTGTATTTTCATACGTATTAAGCAATGGTTAAATTAAAGTATGTGCGTTATAAAGAATATATATTTTTGTATCCAAATCCAGCGAGGCACGTTTCCAAATTAGGTCCACCGAGTTTTTAACCACTTGAGGTATCTACCCAAACCGGCTATAAAAATGAGAGGTGTTTCTGCTCTCTGTAAACATTAACACTTTGTTCACTGAGCTCAGGTAAGCGGAGGTTTTAGTGTGGATGTAAAATGTCATGTTAGCTTTTGTATTGGATGCTAGACTTTATAATGGTTAGATACTCTTATTATATGGGCATTCGTACAGTAATTTTTTTTAACAAATGTTGAATTAAGGATTCCTGATCTCTTTTTTTTAGTACAAATTACATTAAAATGCAAAACGTAAAGATATTTCTTCATATCCCTTGGTTACCTAGCTCCCTAGTGTTTAACCCTTTCATTTTATAGTTGCAAAATCTTTAAAATGAAATGCAACCAAGGGATATGAAGAGATTTCTTCATATCCCTTGGTTACCTACCTCCTTAGCGATTAACCCTTTCATTTTATAGTTGAAAAATCTTGTAAGAAAACAATAGAAACAGATTTGGATGTCAGAATCAAATCACTTGCTACCCACGACACGTGTAATACGGACAGACGTATAGTTCTCTATTATCTGAAACCAATATAATGTTTTGTGTAGCCAGCAAAATAACCAATTTACTATTCGCATACAAACACATTTTTTTTGTGAAAACGGATCATCGCCAGTATGGGAGAAAATCTTGCAAGGAATTGTGCTTGATTGGCAGTAGTCGAGTTGCATTCAATTTATATGAGCATTTTCTAGCAAAGTCTTGAAGCAATACCCACACCGAGAGTTGGTTAATACTTTACTACAGTTCTCAAGGCATTTTAAGTGGACTTGCCATGGCCTTGGGTATTAAGCAAGTACCCACAGCAGTTAGGACTTTGTTTAAACTTTGTGATATATTAACAAGGTATACGTGAATAAAGTAATTATTGATTACATAAATAAAACGTCATGCAGTCCCTAGAAGTTCACCAACCAATGGCGCCTGTCTCTTTCAGATCACACATTTTGTACCTATGAACCTTACAGACGATTCTGCTGTATCCTTCTTTGTTATTAAAGGGATTTCTGATGCCCCTGAGCTGCAGCTTCCTATCTTCCTCCTAGTCCTCTTCATGTATCTCCTCACAATGGGGGGTAACATGACCATTCTCCTGCTTGTGTGTTCAGACCCTCAGCTCCACACTCCCATGTACTTCTTCCTGTGTAACCTGTCCATCATGGACATTCTGTCCAGCACCGTCACGTTACATAAAATCCTTGCCGTGTTCATCACGGGAGATAACACTGTTCCTTTCCTGGCCTGCATGATGCAGATGTTTATTTTCACCTCTTTAGTATGCAACGAACTCTTAATTCTTGCGGCCATGAGTTACGACCGCTACGTAGCCATCTGTAACCCTCTGAGATACTCAACTGTCATGAGCCAGCGGGTTTGTGCCCTATTGTCCTTTTTCTGCTGGCTTTTGGGATTTCTAGAATCCATACCCCATGTTGTTGTTCTTTCACAATCCTTTTGTTACCGATCCAAGGAAATTAATCACTTCTTCTGTGATATTTTGCCTCTCGTAAAACTCTCTTGTAGCGACTCTTCTCTTTCAGGTCTTTTAATGTTCACCTGTGGACTTTTCTTGTCAATCTTCCCCTTTCTTTCCACCCTGATCCCTTATGTTTTCATTATCAACGCCGTCGTGAAAATCCGTTCTACTACTGGAAAATACAAAGCCTTCTACACCTGTTCGTCCCACCTTTTTGTTGTCATCCTTCTGTATCTGACCCTTGTTTGCCAATACCTGAGGCCAGTTTCACAAGACAACCTGGATTCCAATAAGTTTTTCTCTCTCTTTAACACGGCTGCTGTCCCCATGCTAAACCCGCTCATCTACAGCTTGAAAAATAAAGATGTGAAGTCGGCCCTGAGGCAGAGGTGGTGTAGAACGAAGACATAAGATTTACACCAGGACCATTTTGCATGGCTCTTCTATCACAGAATCCATTATTCTACAGGTGGAATCGACACCAACAAGAAATTCTCTTTGTGTTTCCAGTGAAAATAATTGTGGTAACTAACATTTTGAACACTGAAATGATTCATGGTGGCCACCTGACCAACTATTGACAGTTTCTGGAAAAATTGTCCCTAATATGTATTAATGTCTAGTAATGACAAAGCTGCCTCTGATCTGGGGAATTCATCAAGAAGAAGAAGACCAACAATAAACTCTAGCCAGAAATCTGAGCCCTTGGTAAAGAAAAGATTTATCCAGAAAAGTATCTGAAACATTTGCAGTAGTGACACCATGGTAACCTATTTATGGCCTTCATCTTTATTTTATTTTTATTATTTATTTTTTACATTTTTTTTTATTATTATTTATTTTTTTTAATGTTTTTAATGTCTAGTAATGACAAAGCTGCCTCTGATCTGGGGAATTCATCAAGAAGAAGAACACCAACAATAAACTCTAAGCCAGAAATCTGTGCCCTTGGTAAAGAAAAGATTTATCCAGAAAAGTATCTGAAATGTTTGCAGTAGTGACACCATGGTAACCTATTTATGGTCTTCACCCTTACTATTTTATTTTTATTTATTTATTTATTACATTTTTTTTTATTATTTATTTATTTTTTTTTTATGTTTTTAATGTCTAGTAATGACAAAGCTGCCTCTGATCTGGGGAATTCATCAAGAAGAAGAACACCAACAATAAACTCTAAGCCAGAAATCTGTGCCCTTGGTAAAGAAAAGATTTATCCAGAAAAGTATCTGAAATGTTTGCAGTAGCGACACCGCGGTAACCTATTTACGGTCTTCACCCTTACTATTCTTTTTTATGGAACTATAGTACAAAGGTATTTTTGTAGAAAAACTTAAGTGTTTGTATTGCTAACAGCAAAGGTCCAGAGATCAGCGAGCGGACGGACTGATGCGGTAACTGAATTTACAGAAAACAAAATTTACGGACTAAAGAATTGTATGTTTCATATTTTAAAATGTACAGTGACAGTATATCTTTGATGACAATTGTGAAACTCAAGGCTTTGTTTTTTTCTCATTGTTTATTTTATTTATGTTTGCATTCCAATGATAATTGTTTGACATTGGTTGTGCTATAATATTAGCAGGTCCACGAGATGGATAGGACCCTATTATTATTAAAATTATTATTATTCATTTACTCCATTAGCTCCATCATATTTTGCAGTGCTGTACGGTGGATAAATAGGACATCACCAATCCTCATTTAATCGAGTAACATCATTCCAATAACCATATATATAACAGGTTTTTTTAATGAGCCTTTGTATGCATGTCATAATTCATATTACATCATACTTCTCAGGGTTTTTTCGTCCGGCAACTAAGCAAAAATGTGAGACATAACTGAGACTCTCTGCTGCCCGCACTACACAAAATGTTCTTTTTAATAAAGAAATGCGGACATGGCAGGCAAATTTGTGTTGAAAAGGGTTAGTTGCCTCATGAACTTTTTGAGCAATATAGACAATGGTGTTTGCCATATTGACCTTTTCTTATAATTAAACAATATTATATAATTAATAGAATTTTCAGTCTTCTAGGACAGACAAGATCCAGGGGGTGTTCTCTGTGTTCGTCAAACACTCAAATCTAATTTTACTTAATCTTTTTAAGACTATATTATGCTATCATCCGGACATCCAGTACATGATGTGGTCACCATGGGCGAAATCCCAGATGTTAAACATATGAATACCAAAAATGAATAGTATTCTATTCAATTATATGTTTTACAGACACAACGTTACCACTGCCCTTTTGTCTCTTGCGTAAACATGCAAGGTAAAGAAAAGAACGTAATGCCTCGCTTAAATCAATGATAGCTTTACTGCTATGCTACAGAGCTTAAGTATATACCACAAACTCTTACTGCTGCTATCAAAGTTTAGGCAAGCGAGGTAGGGACAATGTGAATTAGGACTTAGTATTTTTTATTCCTGACACATGCCCTTCTTCTGCCTAATTTTTAGCCATCTGCCTCCCTCTTTCAAATTAAGAGTCAGATTACCAGATTATGGCTATACTTCATTAGTAAATTACCGCTATCTATTTTTTTTGGTGTCCCCTCCTTTTAGTGATTTATTAAAAGTTATGTTTTATTGTATCTTTTGTATTTATAATATCTATCGGTGGATTTACTTCCACCTTCATAACATTGGGAGTTAGGTTTTTTTATTGTATTTTTTTTGTAGTACAGCAGCCATCAGAAAATGAGAAGAAACACGCTTGTTTGATGACCAATAATTAGAGCTGACCCTGCAATACTTGGAACTACTGTTCCATAGCAAAACGGATTTACCACCTTCTGACGTGTTGATGCGGATTCTTTTTGACATTTAATTGTAAAACGGATGGAAGGAAATCTGAACAGCTGGAGACTTTAAGAGCACCATTAGAATCAGTTTATTACATATATCAGGAGTGTCCAGGTGTGCAAACTATAGGATTACAGGCAGAAAGGTGCTTTATATTGTAGGTGGAATTATACCTGCTTTTTCCGACTACTTGCTTGTACATTGATCCATATGTGATGGGCCTGCAATATTTTTTATATGTATCTACATCTTAATTTTGTGATATAAGAATCCAAAGTAATTGCAAATTGATTAAGTGCAATATCTGTGGATATCGGACTTAACAGTACTGATAAATATTGAAAGTCCTGAATTATGTACAACACTCACCCATAACTGCAACTTGGTACCTTTGCTTGAACACATTTGTTTTATTTGTCTTTTTTTAATTTGTTTGTATGTTTGTCCAATGAAAGCTTTACATTACGGTTTCTTGTTTGGATGTAGTAACACCTAGAGAATTTGGCAGAGTAGACAGGGTGAAACAGGACCTTTATGTACACATTTTCAAAAAAACTCTTGAGGGAGAGCTTGCAGGAGAATTGTGAATACTCTCTCACCTTCGCTATTCATTACGAAGGGCTAATACAAGCAGGTTCCTTGAACTAGAAAAGCTGAAGTGCCCTTGTATGATGCATAATCTAAATGGATAAGGAGAAAACTTTATGGGATTTGACATCATAATGTATGATGAAGTCAAGGAGTTGATACCACAATTCTCCCCCACCCTAACAAAAACATAATGGAAAAGATAGTTGGAAGTGCTAAAAAAGAAAACAAAAAGTACCAAAACAAGCGTGTAAGCAACAACTTTAAAATCTTTTTTTTTTTATAAACCTTAACTTGATGCAGCTAGATTTGCGACATTTATTAGTACATTGCACAATAAAAAGGTAACAATATGACATAGGATGAAGGTCAACAAGTGACACGCTTTGAAGATTTGTCACGTGCTGTAATGATGTCACTCTTGCATGTGGTCACACATTCAGCTGGGATGACCATCCATAACACCAGAGAACAGAGACAGCTGCCTGAATATTTACTGGCTAATATCACATCTTAATAACATATCACAATTAAGTGCCATGTACGTCATGTAGTCTCCTGTCTTCTGAAACCTACCTTAGGTTTCTACCTTAGAAACCTTTTATGCACAGACCTGTAAGTGCTAAACACAGCTTTATGGTTGGCTGAAGCTCATAGGGGTTGTAGTACATTATGAAATTTCTCAGCCCTCATGAGGCTTATTCCATCTCTTCCGTGACTGTTCCTGCAGAACCAGGCAAGACATGTCCATATCCCGAGTCACAAACCACATGCTTTTGCTACTATTCCTCAATGAAATATTTTGCAACTAGCATGACAAGTCTCAATTCTACGTTAGGGCTGAATTTACTAAGCAGGCACCCGAGGCACAAAAATTATGGCGCATGGTTAGCTTCCGAGGTTGTCCCAAGCACTGTGTATTCAAGCACCTCATCTGCATTATGGGATATCTGTCCGTGTCCTGCCCTCACTACTTTTAATATTTAGGCAGACTCATACACAGGTGAGCCCACCCTTAATAATCTCAAACACCCAAACTCATATATTGAATGCAAGTAGTCCCTTCAGGTGTGAATTTTCTGATGGCGAGCAAGGTGCGAGCTCCGGCTGAAACATTTCCCGCATTCAGTACACGCAAATGGTTTCTCCCCAGTATGGACCCGCTCGTGTCGAACCAGACTGGAGTTACAGCTGAAGCATTCCCCACACTGAGAACATAAAAACGGTCTTTCCCCAGTGTGCGTACTCTGGTGTCGAATAAGATTTGAACTGTGGGTGAAACATTTCCCGCACTCTGAACATACAAAAGGCTTCTCCCCGGTGTGGGTCCTTCCATGTATAACCAGATGCGATTTGCCGCTGAAACATTTCCCGCACTCAGAACATACAAATGGCTTCTCTCCTATGTGAATCCTCTGGTGTGTAACCAGACTGGAGACTAGGCTAAAGCTTTCCCCACACTCAGAACATATAAAATGTTTATCCCTGAAGTGGATAATCTGGTGTCTGACCAGATTGGAGCTCTGTCCGAACTGTCTTCCACATTCCGAGCACACGTATGGCTTCTCCCCTGTGTGTGTCCTCCGATGGGTAATAAGATTGGAATTACAGGTGAAAGCTCTACCACAGTCAGGACATTTAAAGGACTTCTTCTTGGTGCCGGCACTCTCTTGCATAGAGAGATATTTTCTGCATGAGTTATTTCTACTAGGATAACGTTGTAGTGGTGTGGTTTGGTCAACAATATCTTTCTTCTCACAGTCTGACAGACCACTGTCAGAGGACACTGTCTCTACTTCAAATGTTCTCTTGCTCACTATTTCCTCTGCTAGCAAAGATAAAATAACCCTAGTAAGTGTATTAAGATAACGGTTATTAAAATAAATGTTTGGTGAATAATATTTTGTATCTGTGTTCAAATGATGTGCTTGAGAACCAAAAACTGCAGAAGTGGTTGGCAGAGAAGGTAGGGTAACATTTAGCGTGGGTGAGAGAATGAGCAAGAATGAATGAGAGACGTGGGCAAAAATGTAGGAAAATGCGGGCCCTTCGATCTTTGTCCAAACTAGATTAGCACGGAACCTAACGGGCCAAAAACAAATGGAAAAATTCATCCAAATAATTAATTTACTTTGAGACAAATTAAATATTTAGTGCCTACCTTTACGAGTATTTAAATAAATGTCCTCTTCTTTTATACGTTCTTGGCCTCGTATGCAGGACTTTTCTCCATAGTCAGCCTTTGATATAACTGTA
This sequence comes from Spea multiplicata, assembly GCA_009364415.1. Taxonomy (NCBI): domain Eukaryota; kingdom Metazoa; phylum Chordata; class Amphibia; order Anura; family Pelobatidae; genus Spea; species Spea multiplicata. The sequence continues at coordinate 2,947 of VKOC01015296.1, read as the reverse complement.
GGAGGTCTCAGCCTGATACGCTTTTTATGCGTAAAGTTAAATATTTTCACCTTACACTGACCTACATTTAAATAAAAGTGATTAGGAAACAGAGTACATATCTTGGTTTTACTATATTAGATTGTCCAATTAATTTATGTATTTTAATCTTAATTTTCTTACCCAGAGATCGAAGGGACTGGTAATTCTCCATCATCACATGCTTGTCGATTCACTCCTTTTCTTTTTGTATACCTTTACATTTCTTACACATGTTAACTCATTGGATGTCTTCTAAAAAAGAAAGGTGTTCAGTTAATTAGATCTATTCATTATTATATTAGTATTGTGATATATTTACCAAAAGGTCTGAAACCCTCTAAACTTTTCACAATGGGAACTAAGGGTTGCGAGTGACACTGTAGAGCAGGGGCGTCCGACCTGCGGCCCTCCAGCTGCTGCAGGACTACATCTCCCATAATGCTCTTTTAGCTAAGGCGCTGAGGAGGATGGGAGATGTAGTCCTGAAGCAGCTGTAGGGCCGCAGGATGGACGCCCCTGCTGAATAGCGTTTGTCCTACTTTGTAACATTGCTTTGTTGCATACATACCAGTTACCTTCATGTGTTGTATTTTCCCATCTTACTGGGGTACAAAGTATCGAGTAGGGTGAAGATTAACAGTAACAAATGTGTGAGCCAAGACACATTGTTGCGCATGAAAGGCATGGGTCTAGGCTAATAATTAACTAAGTAATAAGTAGAAATTGCATTTTTTAAAGGAAGTTGTAAAATTTGAAGACGCTGAAAAAACTAACAATATTTCCCGAACGTAAACAGTTCCTGTCGCTCATGTTTCAATAATAAATTTTTTACCGTGAAAGTTTAGAAGTGTTGTGCTTTACCATCACGACCATATCCTTCAGGATGACTGTGAGGATTCCTTTTCATAGGAACGTGACTACAGGAGTCATCAATTTAACTTTTAACCAATAGAATCGAATCGACACACTCTTTTATCCCATTTTTTAAATAAAAGGGCTCGTAAAAAAGAATCTGTTTGCAGAGTTGTTGACTTGCCCATTTAAAATCTGACACTTATGAATTCTACATGCTGCAGGTCATTCTAGCTAACGCTGCTTGGCGGTATGAAAAACCCACACATTTACACACATTGAATGAATTATACATACTGCTGTTAATAGATGTGAAATATTAAAATGGCTTAGGTGGCAATGCAATCTTCCTGACCTGCTTTGACATGGATATTTAAAGGGCACTCCAGCATTTGCTTGCAACAGACAAAAGCACACTAATGAAACTGCCCCCATAAACATATTATTTTTATTATCATACATATTATTATTGATCATTGGTATGAAAATACTACATTCCTTCTCTGCTATTAAAAGTTTTTGAGAAGAAAATCCAGATTTGCTATAATGCTCACCTCTTTCAGCCAGGGTAGCTGTGGAAGGAAGTGAGGTTGAAGGGAGTGTAGAATAATAATGATACTATTAATGCTGACCCCAAGGATTCTGGGGCTTGTAGTTCTGGAGTCAATTAGTATTATAGCTGTGGACACCATACAGGACTACAGCCCCCATGAGCCAGGCAGTGAAGAGATCACATGATACATTGTATCCATGCACAAAAAAGGAACATTTCAGTCAAGTCTACAGCAGTGTTCAGTAGGCGCATCTTGTGTAGTATGACTCCCATGATGCTCAACCAGCCAAAATTTGCTCTACAAAATAAGCAGTTTATATATTCTCTTTTAAGCCTCGATGTGAAAAAACAAGTTGTGTTAATTCCACAGAAATCAAGTTTAAACAGTCTTTAAATGGTAATTTAAAGTAATAAACCCTATGGACCACCTTGTCAACAGCTTGTCTGTGCTATATTTGTCCCCAAACAGCCTCTTTGTGCCTGGGCCACCTTGTCCCCTAAACAGCTTACCTGTGGCATATCTGTCCCTATACAGCCTGCATGTGCCAGCACTACCCTAAACAACTGCTCCTGCCATCTCTGCCCCTGAACAGCCTGCCTGTGCCACCTATGCCCCCTAAACAGAATGTCTGTGCAACCTCTACCCCTTAAACAGCCTGGCTGTGCCACCCCTGCCCCTAAAGAGCCAGTCTGTCCCACCTCTGATCCTAAAAAGCCTATCTGTGCCACCTCTGCCCCTTAACAACCTGTATGTGACACCCTGCCTCTAAGCAGCCAGTCGGTGCCACCTCTGCCCCTTAACAGCTTGCCTGTGCCACCCTTGCCCTTTAAACAGTCTGTTTGTACAATCTCTGATCCTAAAAAGACTGTCTATGCCACCTCTGCCCCTCAACAGCCTACCTGTGCCATCATTACCCCTAAACAGGTAGCCTGTGCCATCTCTACCCCTAAATAGCCTGCCCCTGCCATCTCTGCCTCTAAACAGCCTGCATGTGCCAACCCTGCTCCTTAACAGCCTGCCTGTGCCACTTGTGGGCCACAGTATGGCCCCAGTGGTGCTCAGCCAGCCCTGTATGGATTTTCCAGATAGTTTGGGACCAATAAAAAAAGGTGGAGGGCAGCACGTTGGTAAATAAATAATGATAGTAATAATTTGTATTTATTATTTAAGTATGAGCCACAGCATCAACCCCACTCCCACCACCCTCAGGTGTTATTCGTGTCACAATCTTGCTATTTTTGTGCCCTTGGAACTGTTAAATATTTTCATTGTATGACTGTTGTTTCTTTTTATTTGGCATCATGGACTGTGTTCAGGTGTACTTGGTTAAGCTGTTGGTGTTTCGGTTCTGCGCTGCTGTACAAAAGAAGAGAAGTAAAAGGGAAGTGTCTCATATCTGTGGCCATACCACAATGAATATGCCTGCTCTTGGAAGTTAAGCTGGCCTGGGCCTACTTAGTACTTGGATTGGAGATTGCCTAGAAATACCAGGAGTTTTAGACATTTGCTTTTCTCTTTTA
>VKOC01015295.1:0-12332 GCA_009364415.1 Spea multiplicata | reverse complement strand
AGAACCGGGACCAATATAATGGGCTACAAACTACAGGTCCAGGACCAGATCTTAACGTAAAGGAGCAACTGCCCTATGACTCGACCTGCCAGCATGACTCAAAATTTCCCAAAGATGGCCTTCTGTGTAGACACAATATGGGATTAATTATAAATAATTTAAATCTCATGTCATTATGTACATCATTGACTATAAAAAGGTCCCATTATATATAAATTGTACACGTTTCACAAAATTTGTGAGGCTAAACTGATGGTGCAGGGGGAGTATGGAAGTATTGGAAGATGTGGATATAGAATGGAGTAGTAGGTGTATGATGTGATTTATCTACTTTGGAGAGTTGGATCCAAAAGGTCATGACGGGAAAAGATAGAGAGTGTTTTGAAGAGGATAGTTTAGGGGCGATACACTGGTCACCATGATTGAATCATCCAGTGGAACAAAATGTCTAGTTAATTTACGGAGGAATTCACCAACTCCTGACCAAAATGTGTGAACATGTGGCTGCTGTAAAGTTATATATTTTTATAAAATTCTCACTTTAACATCCATCAGTAATTATCATGTTTCGTATAACAATATATGTGTATTTTCATACGTATTAAGCAATGGTTAAATTAAAGTATGTGCGTTATAAAGAATATATATTTTTGTATCCAAATCCAGCGAGGCACGTTTCCAAATTAGGTCCACCGAGTTTTTAACCACTTGAGGTATCTACCCAAACCGGCTATAAAAATGAGAGGTGTTTCTGCTCTCTGTAAACATTAACACTTTGTTCACTGAGCTCAGGTAAGCGGAGGTTTTAGTGTGGATGTAAAATGTCATGTTAGCTTTTGTATTGGATGCTAGACTTTATAATGGTTAGATACTCTTATTATATGGGCATTCGTACAGTAATTTTTTTTAACAAATGTTGAATTAAGGATTCCTGATCTCTTTTTTTTAGTACAAATTACATTAAAATGCAAAACGTAAAGATATTTCTTCATATCCCTTGGTTACCTAGCTCCCTAGTGTTTAACCCTTTCATTTTATAGTTGCAAAATCTTTAAAATGAAATGCAACCAAGGGATATGAAGAGATTTCTTCATATCCCTTGGTTACCTACCTCCTTAGCGATTAACCCTTTCATTTTATAGTTGAAAAATCTTGTAAGAAAACAATAGAAACAGATTTGGATGTCAGAATCAAATCACTTGCTACCCACGACACGTGTAATACGGACAGACGTATAGTTCTCTATTATCTGAAACCAATATAATGTTTTGTGTAGCCAGCAAAATAACCAATTTACTATTCGCATACAAACACATTTTTTTTGTGAAAACGGATCATCGCCAGTATGGGAGAAAATCTTGCAAGGAATTGTGCTTGATTGGCAGTAGTCGAGTTGCATTCAATTTATATGAGCATTTTCTAGCAAAGTCTTGAAGCAATACCCACACCGAGAGTTGGTTAATACTTTACTACAGTTCTCAAGGCATTTTAAGTGGACTTGCCATGGCCTTGGGTATTAAGCAAGTACCCACAGCAGTTAGGACTTTGTTTAAACTTTGTGATATATTAACAAGGTATACGTGAATAAAGTAATTATTGATTACATAAATAAAACGTCATGCAGTCCCTAGAAGTTCACCAACCAATGGCGCCTGTCTCTTTCAGATCACACATTTTGTACCTATGAACCTTACAGCCGATTCTGCTGTATCCTTCTTTGTTATTAAAGGGATTTCTGATGCCCCTGAGCTGCAGCTTCCTATCTTCCTCCTAGTCCTCTTCATGTATCTCCTCACAATGGGGGGTAACATGACCATTCTCCTGCTTGTGTGTTCAGACCCTCAGCTCCACACTCCCATGTACTTCTTCCTGTGTAACCTGTCCATCATGGACATTCTGTCCAGCACCGTCACGTTACATAAAATCCTTGCCGTGTTCATCACGGGAGATAACACTGTTCCTTTCCTGGCCTGCATGATGCAGATGTTTATTTTCACCTCTTTAGTATGCAACGAACTCTTAATTCTTGCGGCCATGAGTTACGACCGCTACGTAGCCATCTGTAACCCTCTGAGATACTCAACTGTCATGAGCCAGCGGGTTTGTGCCCTATTGTCCTTTTTCTGCTGGCTTTTGGGATTTCTAGAATCCATACCCCATGTTGTTGTTCTTTCACAATCCTTTTGTTACCGATCCAAGGAAATTAATCACTTCTTCTGTGATATTTTGCCTCTCGTAAAACTCTCTTGTAGCGACTCTTCTCTTTCAGGTCTTTTAATGTTCACCTGTGGACTTTTCTTGTCAATCTTCCCCTTTCTTTCCACCCTGATCCCTTATGTTTTCATTATCAACGCCGTCGTGAAAATCCGTTCTACTACTGGAAAATACAAAGCCTTCTACACCTGTTCGTCCCACCTTTTTGTTGTCATCCTTCTGTATCTGACCCTTGTTTGCCAATACCTGAGGCCAGTTTCACAAGACAACCTGGATTCCAATAAGTTTTTCTCTCTCTTTAACACGGCTGCTGTCCCCATGCTAAACCCGCTCATCTACAGCTTGAAAAATAAAGATGTGAAGTCGGCCCTGAGGCAGAGGTGGTGTAGAACGAAGACATAAGATTTACACCAGGACCATTTTGCATGGCTCTTCTATCACAGAATCCATTATTCTACAGGTGGAATCGACACCAACAAGAAATTCTCTTTGTGTTTCCAGTGAAAATAATTGTGGTAACTAACATTTTGAACACTGAAATGATTCATGGTGGCCACCTGACCAACTATTGACAGTTTCTGGAAAAATTGTCCCTAATATGTATTAATGTCTAGTAATGACAAAGCTGCCTCTGATCTGGGGAATTCATCAAGAAGAAGAAGACCAACAATAAACTCTAGCCAGAAATCTGAGCCCTTGGTAAAGAAAAGATTTATCCAGAAAAGTATCTGAAACATTTGCAGTAGTGACACCATGGTAACCTATTTATGGCCTTCATTCCTTACTTTTTATTTGATTTATTTAATTTTTACATTTTTTTTTTTATAATATTATTTTATTTTTTTTTTTAATGTTTTAATGTCTAGTAATGAACAAAGCTGGCCTCTGATAACTGGGGAATTCATCAAGAAAAGAACCACGAACACACAAAAACTCTAAGCCTGAAATCTGTGCCTTGGTAAAAGAAAGATTTATCCAGAAACGTATCTGAAATGTTTGCAGTAGTACAACCATAGGTACCTATTTCCACATGGATTCCTTCACCTTACTATTTTTATTTTTATTATTTATTTATTATTTATTTTTATTTTTATTTATTTAATTTTTTTATGTTTTAATGTTCTAGTAATGAAAAAGCTGCCCTTGATCTGGGGAAATTCATCAAGAAGAAGAACACCAACAATAAACTCTAAGCCAGAAATCTGTGCCCTTGGTAAAGAAAAGATTTATCCAGAAAAGTATCTGAAATGTTTGCAGTAGCGACACCGCGGTAACCTATTTACGGTCTTCACCCTTACTATTCTTTTTTATGGAACTATAGTACAAAGGTATTTTTGTAGAAAAACTTAAGTGTTTGTATTGCTAACAGCAAAGGTCCAGAGATCAGCGAGCGGACGGACTGATGCGGTAACTGAATTTACAGAAAACAAAATTTACGGACTAAAGAATTGTATGTTTCATATTTTAAAATGTACAGTGACAGTATATCTTTGATGACAATTGTGAAACTCAAGGCTTTGTTTTTTTCTCATTGTTTATTTTATTTATGTTTGCATTCCAATGATAATTGTTTGACATTGGTTGTGCTATAATATTAGCAGGTCCACGAGATGGATAGGACCCTATTATTATTAAAATTATTATTATTCATTTACTCCATTAGCTCCATCATATTTTGCAGTGCTGTACGGTGGATAAATAGGACATCACCAATCCTCATTTAATCGAGTAACATCATTCCAATAACCATATATATAACAGGTTTTTTTAATGAGCCTTTGTATGCATGTCATAATTCATATTACATCATACTTCTCAGGGTTTTTTCGTCCGGCAACTAAGCAAAAATGTGAGACATAACTGAGACTCTCTGCTGCCCGCACTACACAAAATGTTCTTTTTAATAAAGAAATGCGGACATGGCAGGCAAATTTGTGTTGAAAAGGGTTAGTTGCCTCATGAACTTTTTGAGCAATATAGACAATGGTGTTTGCCATATTGACCTTTTCTTATAATTAAACAATATTATATAATTAATAGAATTTTCAGTCTTCTAGGACAGACAAGATCCAGGGGGTGTTCTCTGTGTTCGTCAAACACTCAAATCTAATTTTACTTAATCTTTTTAAGACTATATTATGCTATCATCCGGACATCCAGTACATGATGTGGTCACCATGGGCGAAATCCCAGATGTTAAACATATGAATACCAAAAATGAATAGTATTCTATTCAATTATATGTTTTACAGACACAACGTTACCACTGCCCTTTTGTCTCTTGCGTAAACATGCAAGGTAAAGAAAAGAACGTAATGCCTCGCTTAAATCAATGATAGCTTTACTGCTATGCTACAGAGCTTAAGTATATACCACAAACTCTTACTGCTGCTATCAAAGTTTAGGCAAGCGAGGTAGGGACAATGTGAATTAGGACTTAGTATTTTTTATTCCTGACACATGCCCTTCTTCTGCCTAATTTTTAGCCATCTGCCTCCCTCTTTCAAATTAAGAGTCAGATTACCAGATTATGGCTATACTTCATTAGTAAATTACCGCTATCTATTTTTTTTGGTGTCCCCTCCTTTTAGTGATTTATTAAAAGTTATGTTTTATTGTATCTTTTGTATTTATAATATCTATCGGTGGATTTACTTCCACCTTCATAACATTGGGAGTTAGGTTTTTTTATTGTATTTTTTTTGTAGTACAGCAGCCATCAGAAAATGAGAAGAAACACGCTTGTTTGATGACCAATAATTAGAGCTGACCCTGCAATACTTGGAACTACTGTTCCATAGCAAAACGGATTTACCACCTTCTGACGTGTTGATGCGGATTCTTTTTGACATTTAATTGTAAAACGGATGGAAGGAAATCTGAACAGCTGGAGACTTTAAGAGCACCATTAGAATCAGTTTATTACATATATCAGGAGTGTCCAGGTGTGCAAACTATAGGATTACAGGCAGAAAGGTGCTTTATATTGTAGGTGGAATTATACCTGCTTTTTCCGACTACTTGCTTGTACATTGATCCATATGTGATGGGCCTGCAATATTTTTTATATGTATCTACATCTTAATTTTGTGATATAAGAATCCAAAGTAATTGCAAATTGATTAAGTGCAATATCTGTGGATATCGGACTTAACAGTACTGATAAATATTGAAAGTCCTGAATTATGTACAACACTCACCCATAACTGCAACTTGGTACCTTTGCTTGAACACATTTGTTTTATTTGTCTTTTTTTAATTTGTTTGTATGTTTGTCCAATGAAAGCTTTACATTACGGTTTCTTGTTTGGATGTAGTAACACCTAGAGAATTTGGCAGAGTAGACAGGGTGAAACAGGACCTTTATGTACACATTTTCAAAAAAACTCTTGAGGGAGAGCTTGCAGGAGAATTGTGAATACTCTCTCACCTTCGCTATTCATTACGAAAGGGCTAATACAAGCAGGTTCCTTGAACTAGAAAAGCTGAAAGTGCCCTGTTATGATGCATTAATCTAAATGGATAAGGAGAAAACTTTATGGGATTTGACATCATAATGTATGATGAAGTCAAGGAGTTGATACCACAATTCTCCCCCACCCTAACAAAAACATAATGGAAAAGATAGTTGGAAGTGCTAAAAAAGAAAACAAAAAGTACCAAAACAAGCGTGTAAGCAACAACTTTAAAATCTTTTTTTTTTTATAAACCTTAACTTGATGCAGCTAGATTTGCGACATTTATTAGTACATTGCACAATAAAAAGGTAACAATATGACATAGGATGAAGGTCAACAAGTGACACGCTTTGAAGATTTGTCACGTGCTGTAATGATGTCACTCTTGCATGTGGTCACACATTCAGCTGGGATGACCATCCATAACACCAGAGAACAGAGACAGCTGCCTGAATATTTACTGGCTAATATCACATCTTAATAACATATCACAATTAAGTGCCATGTACGTCATGTAGTCTCCTGTCTTCTGAAACCTACCTTAGGTTTCTACCTTAGAAACCTTTTATGCACAGACCTGTAAGTGCTAAACACAGCTTTATGGTTGGCTGAAGCTCATAGGGGTTGTAGTACATTATGAAATTTCTCAGCCCTCATGAGGCTTATTCCATCTCTTCCGTGACTGTTCCTGCAGAACCAGGCAAGACATGTCCATATCCCGAGTCACAAACCACATGCTTTTGCTACTATTCCTCAATGAAATATTTTGCAACTAGCATGACAAGTCTCAATTCTACGTTAGGGCTGAATTTACTAAGCAGGCACCCGAGGCACAAAAATTATGGCGCATGGTTAGCTTCCGAGGTTGTCCCAAGCACTGTGTATTCAAGCACCTCATCTGCATTATGGGATATCTGTCCGTGTCCTGCCCTCACTACTTTTAATATTTAGGCAGACTCATACACAGGTGAGCCCACCCTTAATAATCTCAAACACCCAAACTCATATATTGAATGCAAGTAGTCCCTTCAGGTGTGAATTTTCTGATGGCGAGCAAGGTGCGAGCTCCGGCTGAAACATTTCCCGCATTCAGTACACGCAAATGGTTTCTCCCCAGTATGGACCCGCTCGTGTCGAACCAGACTGGAGTTACAGCTGAAGCATTCCCCACACTGAGAACATAAAAACGGTCTTTCCCCAGTGTGCGTACTCTGGTGTCGAATAAGATTTGAACTGTGGGTGAAACATTTCCCGCACTCTGAACATACAAAAGGCTTCTCCCCGGTGTGGGTCCTTCCATGTATAACCAGATGCGATTTGCAGCTGAAACATTTCCCGCACTCAGAACATACAAATGGCTTCTCTCCTATGTGAATCCTCTGGTGTGTAACCAGACTGGAGACTAGGCTAAAGCTTTCCCCACACTCAGAACATATAAAATGTTTATCCCTGAAGTGGATAATCTGGTGTCTGACCAGATTGGAGCTCTGTCCGAACTGTCTTCCACATTCCGAGCACACGTATGGCTTCTCCCCTGTGTGTGTCCTCCGATGGGTAATAAGATTGGAATTACAGGTGAAAGCTCTACCACAGTCAGGACATTTAAAGGACTTCTTCTTGGTGCCGGCACTCTCTTGCATAGAGAGATATTTTCTGCATGAGTTATTTCTACTAGGATAACGTTGTAGTGGTGTGGTTTGGTCAACAATATCTTTCTTCTCACAGTCTGACAGACCACTGTCAGAGGACACTGTCTCTACTTCAAATGTTCTCTTGCTCACTATTTCCTCTGCTAGCAAAGATAAAATAACCCTAGTAAGTGTATTAAGATAACGGTTATTAAAATAAATGTTTGGTGAATAATATTTTGTATCTGTGTTCAAATGATGTGCTTGAGAACCAAAAACTGCAGAAGTGGTTGGCAGAGAAGGTAGGGTAACATTTAGCGTGGGTGAGAGAATGAGCAAGAATGAATGAGAGACGTGGGCAAAAATGTAGGAAAATGCGGGCCCTTCGATCTTTGTCCAAACTAGATTAGCACGGAACCTAACGGGCCAAAAACAAATGGAAAAATTCATCCAAATAATTAATTTACTTTGAGACAAATTAAATATTTAGTGCCTACCTTTACGAGTATTTAAATAAATGTCCTCTTCTTTTATACGTTCTTGGCCTCGTATGCAGGACTTTTCTCCATAGTCAGCCTTTGATATAACTGTAGGAGGTCTCAGCCTGATACGCTTTTTATGCGTAAAGTTAAATATTTTCACCTTACACTGACCTACATTTAAATAAAAGTGATTAGGAAACAGAGTACATATCTTGGTTTTACTATATTAGATTGTCCAATTAATTTATGTATTTTAATCTTAATTTTCTTACCCAGAGATCGAAGGGACTGGTAATTCTCCATCATCACATGCTTGTCGATTCACTCCTTTTCTTTTTGTATACCTTTACATTTCTTACACATGTTAACTCATTGGATGTCTTCTAAAAAAGAAAGGTGTTCAGTTAATTAGATCTATTCATTATTATATTAGTATTGTGATATATTTACCAAAAGGTCTGAAACCCTCTAAACTTTTCACAATGGGAACTAAGGGTTGCGAGTGACACTGTAGAGCAGGGGCGTCCGACCTGCGGCCCTCCAGCTGCTGCAGGACTACATCTCCCATAATGCTCTTTTAGCTAAGGCGCTGAGGAGGATGGGAGATGTAGTCCTGAAGCAGCTGTAGGGCCGCAGGATGGACGCCCCTGCTGAATAGCGTTTGTCCTACTTTGTAACATTGCTTTGTTGCATACATACCAGTTACCTTCATGTGTTGTATTTTCCCATCTTACTGGGGTACAAAGTATCGAGTAGGGTGAAGATTAACAGTAACAAATGTGTGAGCCAAGACACATTGTTGCGCATGAAAGGCATGGGTCTAGGCTAATAATTAACTAAGTAATAAGTAGAAATTGCATTTTTTAAAGGAAGTTGTAAAATTTGAAGACGCTGAAAAAACTAACAATATTTCCCGAACGTAAACAGTTCCTGTCGCTCATGTTTCAATAATAAATTTTTTACCGTGAAAGTTTAGAAGTGTTGTGCTTTACCATCACGACCATATCCTTCAGGATGACTGTGAGGATTCCTTTTCATAGGAACGTGACTACAGGAGTCATCAATTTAACTTTTAACCAATAGAATCGAATCGACACGCTCTTTTATCCCATTTTTTTAAATAAAAGGGCACGTGACATGAATCTGTTTGCAGAGTTGTTGACTTGGCCATTTAAAATCTGACACTTATGAATTCTACATGCTGCAGGTCATTCTAGCTAACGCTGCTTGGCGGTATGAAAAACCCACACATTTACACACATTGAATGAATTATACATACTGCTGTTAATAGATGTGAAATATTAAAATGGCTTAGGTGGCAATGCAATCTTCCTGACCTGCTTTGACATGGATATTTAAAGGGCACTCCAGCATTTGCTTGCAACAGACAAAAGCACACTAATGAAACTGCCCCCATAAACATATTATTTTTATTATCATACATATTATTATTGATCATTGGTATGAAAATACTACATTCCTTCTCTGCTATTAAAAGTTTTTGAGAAGAAAATCCAGATTTGCTATAATGCTCACCTCTTTCAGCCAGGGTAGCTGTGGAAGGAAGTGAGGTTGAAGGGAGTGTAGAATAATAATGATACTATTAATGCTGACCCCAAGGATTCTGGGGCTTGTAGTTCTGGAGTCAATTAGTATTATAGCTGTGGACACCATACAGGACTACAGCCCCCATGAGCCAGGCAGTGAAGAGATCACATGATACATTGTATCCATGCACAAAAAAGGAACATTTCAGTCAAGTCTACAGCAGTGTTCAGTAGGCGCATCTTGTGTAGTATGACTCCCATGATGCTCAACCAGCCAAAATTTGCTCTACAAAATAAGCAGTTTATATATTCTCTTTTAAGCCTCGATGTGAAAAAACAAGTTGTGTTAATTCCACAGAAATCAAGTTTAAACAGTCTTTAAATGGTAATTTAAAGTAATAAACCCTATGGACCACCTTGTCAACAGCTTGTCTGTGCTATATTTGTCCCCAAACAGCTTCTTTGTGCCTGGGCCACCTTGTCCCCTAACAGCTTACCTGTGGCATATCTGTCCCTATACAGCCTGCATGTGCCAGCACTACCCTAAACAACTGCTCCTGCCATCTCTGCCCCTGAACAGCCTGCCTGTGCCACCTCTACCCCTTAAACAGCCTGGCTGTGCCACCCCTGCCCCTAAAGAGCCAGTCTGTCCCACCTCTGATCCTAAAAAGCCTATCTGTGCCACCTCTGCCCCTTAACAACCTGTATGTGACACCCTGCCTCTAAGCAGCCAGTCTGTGCCACCTCTGCCCCTTAACAGCTTGCCTGTGCCACCCTTGCCCTTTAAACAGTCTGTTTGTACAATCTCTGATCCTAAAAAGACTGTCTATGCCACCTCTGCCCCTCAACAGCCTACCTGTGCCATCATTACCCCTAAACAGGTAGCCTGTGCCATCTCTACCCCTAAATAGCCTGCCCCTGCCATCTCTGCCTCTAAACAGCCTGCATGTGCCAACCCTGCTCCTTAACAGCCTGCCTGTGCCACTTGTGGGCCACAGTATGGCCCCAGTGGTGCTCAGCCAGCCCTGTATGGATTTTCCAGATAGTTTGGGACCAATAAAAAAAGGTGGAGGGCAGCACGTTGGTAAATAAATAATGATAGTAATAATTTGTATTTATTATTTAAGTATGAGCCACAGCATCAACCCCACTCCCACCACCCTCAGGTGTTATTCGTGTCACAATCTTGCTATTTTTGTGCCCTTGGAACTGTTAAATATTTTCATTGTATGACTGTTGTTTCTTTTTATTTGGCATCATGGACTGTGTTCAGGTGTACTTGGTTAAGCTGTTGGTGTTTCGGTTCTGCGCTGCTGTACAAAAGAAGAGAAGTAAAAGGGAAGTGTCTCATATCTGTGGCCATACCACAATAAATATGCCTGCTCTTGGAAGTTAAGCTGGCCTGGGCCTACTTAGTACTTGGATTGGAGATTGCCTAGAAATACCAGGAGTTTTAGACATTTGCTTTTCTCTTTTAATTTCCACTATGTAACCACAAGCACCAATACCCGTTTCAGCCTTCCTCTCCTGCACACAAAGCCAAAAGAGCTTGTCTGCTACCAGGTGTTGAAGGCTTTTGCTTTTCTCTCTTTTTTTTTTTCCCGTACCCCACCACCAACAGAGGGCCTTAGAGTCACCAGAAGCTAACAAAACTCTAAGGCCCTTTCTTTCTAGCACCCCTTTTTACTCCTTCTTGCTTCAGCTGGCCTCCCACAGCAACTTGACACCCTCAAGCCTCACTCCGCTCCTACCACTTGCATTCTCTGCACCAAAAAACAGCACTTTTGCAAAACTGTCTTGCAGCAAATAGCACAGGCCCGTTTCCTGCTTTCCTTCACTGGTCTGTGCCGTGCCAAACTACACATACAGAAGGCCGGGGGGGATCCTTTCCCCATGTGTTTCTTGCTTCCCGTCAAAGCGTTAACCCTTTACTTGAAGCTTCTCACCTTCTCTGTCCTGTCCCAGGCCTTTGTAAAGGCAATCCAAAAAAATGCCAAAGGACGTTGTCTCCTATCTCGTCCATGGAGAGGTGGGGCCTGCATCTCCCCCTTACGCACCTCGCCTGGCCGTGCCACGCAAAACACCTGAGCTCTAGCCTCCTAACCCTTTGGAATGGCTTGGCCTGCTCTTGTTACCGATGCTCTCTGTCTGGCAGTTCTGCTGGACTGCTGCATGCTAGCCTCCCAGCTGGGTGCGAAAGGCAACTGGACTGCTGCTAAGGAAGAGTTGTGTGAAGAAGAAGAAGAAGAAGAAGAAATAAAAAAAAATAAAATGAATAACCAACCACAGCTGCTTAAAAAATACTCCTGGTGTGACATCGACGAAGAGGAGAAGGGCACGTCACAGAACAAGAGGAGTAAAATGACAGGCTCCTTCGCCTACGGCCATACCACCCTGAGTACGCCCGATCTCGTCTGATCTCGGAAGCTAAGCAGGGTTGGGCCTGGTTAGTACTTGGATGGGAGACCGCCTCGGAATACCAGGTGTTGTAGGCTTTTGCTTTTCTCTCTTTTTTTTTTCCTGTACCCCACCACCAACAGAGGGCGATAGAGTCACCAGAAGATAACAAAACGCTAAGGCCCTGTCTTTCTAGCACCCCTTTTCAATCCTTCTTGCTTCAGCTGGCCTCCCACTGCAACTTGACGCCCTCAAGCCTCACTCCGCTCGTACCTCTTGCACACTCTGCACCAAAAAACAGCACTTTTGCAAAACTGTCTTGCAGCAAATAGCACAGGCACGCTTCATGCTTTCTTTCACTGGTCTGTGCTGTGCCGAACTACACATACAGGAGGCCGGAAGGGGGATACTTTCCCCATGTGTTTCTTGCTCACCGTGTACGCGTTAACCCTTTACTTGAAGTTTTTCACCTTTTCTGTCCTATCCCAGGCCTTAGTAAAGGCAATCCAAAAAAAAACCCTCTGCAGCAGGAGCAGGAGGAAGCAGCAGCAGCAGCAGCAGCAGCCGCCGCCTCTCGCCACGCCCGATGCCCACAGCAGGTAACG
>VKOC01015277.1:0-45710 GCA_009364415.1 Spea multiplicata | reverse complement strand
TATATATATACACATACACATACACACAGACACATACATACCTACATATGCATACCTACATATGCATATCTACACACATGTACATCCATACACCCGCATACACGTGTCCATATACATATTAATTCACACAACTGCCTATAGTGTAACATTGCCATTGAATTGACAATATAACCTTATTCAAATATTGGCTTTTCTGAGGTACCGAAATTAGAACATTTCCACACTGTATTGACATTGATCAAAGAAAGAATGTAGAGTAAAATGAGTGTTACTCAGCTTGCAGCTAAGTACATAGATACATTGAAATGGACCGTCCAGAAATATTGAATGATGTTTTTGCTAGACATGTTTTGAAAACCCTTTGATAAATTCACATGATTTCTTTACAGTCTACTGCTGATGACACGGTTTCGTTATGAGTGAAGGCTATAAGCTGTATGTACGTTTCCTGAATGTTCACGGCTACTACAGCTCGTCCTTTATCTGTTGGCTTTACTGCGATGCTGTGGTGGTTCTTTAGATATGGTTTACTTCCCTGGGGAAAAGGCTGTGAGTTTTTCTTATAATTGTGCTCTTTTGCATGAAGGGGTAGGTGCCCTGGCATCACGGAGGCTCACACATTGTGGGGAGCCCATTGTCCTGTGGGGTGCCCCAACACCAGCTCTTCTACCTTCCACTCCCCAGGGCATGGTGCTAGGCCGCCATCGCGACATTCCCTCAGGCCCAGCTCTCCTGTGTTAGTGTCTGTAAGT
Source organism: Spea multiplicata (assembly GCA_009364415.1). Classification (NCBI taxonomy): domain Eukaryota; kingdom Metazoa; phylum Chordata; class Amphibia; order Anura; family Pelobatidae; genus Spea; species Spea multiplicata. Next base: position 44,958 of record VKOC01015277.1, on the reverse strand, counting down.
ATGGTGTGTTTGCAAGCGTGTTAGTGTGTATGTATGTTACTATATGTGTAAAGGCATATGTTGGTTTGTGTGTGTTAGTATGGGTATGTGTAAGCATGTTAGTATATGTAGAAATGTTATTGTGTGTTGTGTGCATAGGGGTTTTTACTGTCAGCCCAATAAAATATATCAAGTAGCACTGGGGTCTGGGGTCAAGTAGTCTGGGGTCATTTCTAAATGTTTTTTAAAGGACAGGAAATTCTGTGCATTAAAATAACATGAAATGGAACCGAAATAAAGTGTAGACATTTTTAATGTTGTAAATGACTATTGTAGCTGGAAACAACCGTTTTTAATGGGTTGTCTTCATAGGAGTACAGAAGCCCTTAATCACTCCCATCACTGCTGTGTTCCAGTGGCACATTGTGGCTGCTAATCCAAGTTTAATAGACTAATTGGTCATTAGAAACCCCTTTTACAATTACATTAGCACAGCTAGAAATTTCCTTGTTTTCTGTGAAAATAGCTAATTGCCCCCACACCTTTAACTATAATAGTAAATGATCGTAATAAAAATGAAGTATTATTAAGTAAATTAATAACTGCAAAAGGGACTTCTGAATCAGGAAAAACTGAATAAGTAAAATCTAAAAAATATACTATGCCATTATTACAAGTGTTAGGTTGGGTTAGAGACAAAATGGATGGAGGGAGATAAAACCCTTGGCCACCTAAACACCCAACTACCCTAATAGACAATACAAGCTGGGAAAACACAGATATGTATTAATTTTTTATTTTTATTTTAGATTTAGTTGTGAAAGATGGTAATATGAAAACAGGTAATGTAGCTAAAGTTCTTCTTTCTGTTGTCTCTCATCATCATTTTCAGTCGTCTTTGGGGAGGTCTATAAACACAAGACATGAAGCAGAAACAGAGTTACAAATGTCAATAAACTACATCAGTATAGAGCTTAATTTGCCATCATCAAAGAAACTACATTAAACTCATGGGATTTCATGGGATTGTGCTCACCTATCCTATATTTGGGTCATTTCACAGCATCATTTTATATTCAAAAAATGTCTGGAGCAATGGAAGGTAAGGAAGATGAGATGGCTCTTCATCTACAATCCTTAAAATGCATAATTATGATAATAGAAGTCTACTTGATTCCTTCTCCTAGTAGCGACCAACAAAACATCATGCATACAAAATGTACTGCCTTCCCCAACAAAAAATTACTTGTCTAACCAAAAGAAAATGTTTTTTTTTTATTTCTTATGTAACTACACTTAAGTGCACAAAATAATTATTTTTCTATATATTCTATGCACACATTTTATGAGCTTCATTAACATATACAAAAAAACTTACAAATGTATTCATGTAATCAGCAACTTAACAAGAAGCGAGAGAATAATGACATAGCTCTTGGGAGAAGTACATTAAGACACTTAGTATACACGTAATGTGGATTTTATTATAAACATAATAGTTAATATCATTCTATAAACAACATTATATGGATTTATTTAGTGTATAGAATTGCAAAATGTAGGATTTGATAAAAATGACATATCCTCTTAAATTAATAGGTTTTCAGGCTTTACAACAGTACAAAGTTAAATGGCCCACCAATGTAACGGCCGTTAAAGGTGGATGTTGCGAAATGATTGTCATATTAGATTTCTTATAACTTTTTATTTATTCTTTGGATCAAACAATGAAAGCTGAAGGGAAAGTATACTGTTTCAAAAGTATATATTTACTTTTAGGGTAGAATATGTATAGCATATAGAAACAAGTTTTATTTTTTGACAAAACCGCTTCACGTGTGCCATATATACGTTGTGTCTTGGTTGCTGTGGAGAGGTTTGCTTGCATTACAGAACATTATTTGCTCAGGTTTCAGGACATACATTACTTTTTGAAAAACAAATGTAGACAATAAAGGTGTCGTTGTTTATACATTGTTCAAACGACACCCATTATTCTCTTTCAACTGATACATTCTTTGTGTAGATTCTTCAATGAGCTTGACCCGTATAGTAATATTTTACTTAAATGGTCACGGTATGGTATAGACAGAAGTTAGGGTCATTCCAGTTTTCTCAGAATAAACATTCCAATAGAACAGGGAGGACTTTGATTATTAGTGGGGCAAGTCAGCCTATACATGGAGATGGGGCTATCCAAGATGGGGTGGGAAATGCACCCAGATCAGGACAAGCAGCGGGCAGAGGAAGAGATGAATCGAGCCGGGCTAACCTCTCCGGTCTCCCTCATTGAGTTCTTGCTTTTTAAGGCAGTAGAAGAGACTCCACATACAACTTCGCTTTCACAGAAAACAATCACAGAATAGAGCCCTGGTTTTCCAAATGCTTTGACTTCCTCGGTAACCATCTAATTTATTAAGCCCTATAGCCTTGATATGTGCCAAATACATTAAGTAAAAGAGCCCCTAACTTGAAAGGACAGTAATCAGTAGTTGTCAACGAAATGCTTAACTTTTGCAGTTTTATGGATATGATATTTGATATTACCACACTGTCAATGCGTCAAACAATCAAGCATAAGGGTTAGAAAGCAACATATGGATTGTTATTGGATGATAATCTTTTATTTCTAGTGAATGTAAATACTAGGTGGGGTAGGTTGTCAAGTATGTGTGATAGAAACCACAGTGATTATATCGTTATGCCTGTTGGCAACAGTACAAAATGTATTTGTTTGGATGTACGTTGTACTCGTAGTGAACTTAAAGGTAACTCAATAACTTGGTACCCTGGTAACACAGATACATGTAAAATTCCTAATATATCTTATTTTAGTCTGAAACATGTCATGGGGCTTTTTAGCATGTAGAACTATAAAGTGTAAAGAAATATATCTGCATTATTGGGTTGAAAAAATCATGCAACCCCAAGAACAGGAAGTTCTATAGTATACATATAATGTAGATTACAATGTACACCTTATTTTATTGTGTAAAGATCATAACTTGAGTTTATTTAGTTTACTGAGCTGCAAAGTGATAGATTTGGAAAAATAGCCAAGTTACATTACAACACATCTGTTATTCTAATGGTGGCAGTAAGCCATTCATTTTAGTTTTCCGCCAGCGAATTATAAACCAAGTTTAAATAGTTAAAAATACTGAAAGGTTTCTTGTGAAAGACAGAGTAACATGACTTACATACATAAATAAAATGCCGTACCATTAAAAAAAAATAAGTTTGTAAATATTTTAAAAAATCTACTTTAAATTACCTGGTCATCTTCTTTCTTGTTTGCCGATTCAATATGTTTTTCTACATATTCTGTGAAAGCTTCAATGGTCTTTTCTCCTGTATACTGAATAGTCGTCTTAAAAATAGAAAATTAGTGTAGAAGCATGCATGGTACTACACGCAAGTACTTTACCGATATCAAGAAGCCAACCAAAAAGATGTAGCAACAAACATATAAAGACAGACAGACAGATAGATAGATAGATAGATAGATAGATAGATACAAAGATGACTAAGTATTAACAATAGACAGATGGTTGAAAAACAATAATTTAAAACATGGTTCAAAACATGTACACAAAAATCAACGATTGGTAGGGTGAATCCCACTAACTCTCAGACAGCTCTATGTGCAACTGGCTGCTGCCCATGGGCCATTATTCCCCCCCTTGCCTATCTCCTCAGGACTGGAGTGAGGCTGTAGTCCTTTGAGCACAAAGTACGAGGTGCCACACCACTCGAGGGTCTACCTCCTCTTGCACAAATAACAGGTAAAAGGTGAGCAAGAGGAAGAAAGCATGGACAGGTAAGTCACGCTTTTTTCGTTTAATGTCTTAAAAGAATGATTGTGGAAACCTTACTTTTATGACAAATACGATACTTAATGATTTCCTTAGGAGAAATAAAATTCTGCTGTCACTTTAATAGTTGTTGAGGGACAGAATCCTTAACCAGTTGACTAAAATGGGGACATTTGGTGACTCTACGCTATCTGTCACCATACCCTCCGTCGTCCAACTCTCTGCCATTTTCTTTTGCTATTCACATATTTCCTGCTCTTGCACAAATTAGCTTTTCGCTTTCCTGCCAAAGTCAATATACACTTGACAGTCAAACACAACTGTCAAGTGTATATCTTCCGATCTGCTTCACCGAGGCTATGGCACTAAATATCCTTCTCATCTGAGATTGTTTTGCCGTGGTTTATTGGGCCCAGTGTGCCCTTCATTTTGAACTGTTACAATATGAAACAAAAAAAAAAACATACCGTTATATCTGACCCAGCAGGAAAGAACCGGAAAAAGGGATAGCGATCCAATACTATGAGCTTAATATCATTGGCTGTACAGTCAATTTTGGCAATTGTCACATTCTTATGATTTTGATATCTCCTTCCTAACTCCTCCCATACTGGAAATAGTTCTTTGCACTTTTCAGACCATGGTGCATCTAGGAAAAAGAAAAAAAAATGGATTATTAAATGTAATAAGAAATACATTAATTTGGTTGCAGTGTAGTCTAACCCAATCCCTTAATATTTTGGAAACAACAAATGGCAAGCCTGCATTCAAAAATGGAAAGCCTGCAAACCCCATTTGATGCAAAAATAATATTTTTTTAATTACCATTAGAGGTATATTTACTTTATTCAAGAAGAAATAGGCGTGAGACAAGAAAGGGGGGGGCAAAAAACATATACTTACAAAACATAACAAAGGTATTAGTAGTTTTATTGAAAGCCACTTGATTAAAGTTTTTCCCCACAAGTACTTTTACAGGATGTTTTTCCCAGTCTTTAGGAATTTCTTCACTGTCCGTTATGGGCTGTTTTGAGAAAATAAACATAATTTTACTTCCTTTATGCAAAAACCATGTATGCAAAACAGCTGGTGTGGTCATCAGAGAAGGCTAGAAATGTAAAATAAGTAAAATAATAGAAGATACGCATTGCACATATTTATTTATATGTTATCGGTTTATTGATAACCACTGGAAACCCCTTAGGAATACGGAGTATCGCTCCAATGTTTTAAAGTTGCTGTTAACCTTTATTACAACATGCAGAACTAGAAACATCATTAAACCAAGTGCCGTTGAATGAACTCACCCCATGAGAAATTACAATTTGGCTCCTGATTGATTTTTCAGGGGATGGTTGATTGCCATGAGACACAAAACAGATGCTGGTTTGCTATAGAAATTCCTAGAAATGTTTGTTGTTTTGATATGGCTAGGACTTCAGAAATGGCAGATCTACTAAGGGCTATTTGCTTGACAGATTGGGGGGAACTCAATGGTCAAGAGGGACACTTTTGTTATCTAGGATGATTGGCTTCACCCCAAATTTGACTGTAGTTTATATATTGTTAGCTTTTCAAGTAAAACCTTTAAAATATTTATATTGACATTATTTTAGAACGTATAGCAGTATAGCTTTTAGGTTGAATCCACCAGGTACGGTTCTTTTCAAAGAGGACTTAATGTATTATATACAATTATAGAGATACAGTGGGTTTATTAATGTAAAAGGCATAGTTTTGCTAATTTTCACGTATGCATCACCTTTGCTTTTCCGTCCAAGTAGTTCTGACAGAAACTCTTCAAGTTTGCAAAATTGACTTCATCAGCTGGCATTCTGTACTTCGCATCGCTGGTCAGGTTCAAAACGCGGACGGCAGGAGTATCAACTTCCGTGATGCGGAAATATTCAAAAATGCGGCCATTGCGAGTTTCGTCCGTATCAACGTAAACAAAGACCAACTGGTAAATAATGTTTAAGGGTTACTATACAGAAGATATTTTTTTAATAAGGTGTTATATTAATTTATAAGCTTCAAATTTTGACATTATGTTAAGATTGATTGTAATAAATTCATATTTATTGTAGTATGTGTGTAACTTCACTTATAGCTGATATATGCAGATCATGTCTGCTTGGGTAACTGGTTCGGGATTACCCACTGGGTTTTAACTAGCTTAGCTTTAGCTGTGTATGATAACCTGTGTAATACGAATTAATTCATATCTGAGATAAAAACTACAATTTAGTACAGAAACCTATGTTTCATTATAATAATGTGTATATGGTGTATTCATTAGGATCTGGAATAATATGTAATGAGAGCCTCACGTCAAGGAGCATTTATCCTCTTGGATCATTTCCATGCTAATTATCTTTGTTTCACATTGGTCCTTGTTGTGGACTGCTTGTTTGATGGGTTTGACAATGTCAATGTTTTTTGACCTGTCAAATTTCTGGGGCAATTTCTTAAACTGGTATTTCAAGACCGATGTTACCCAACTCACCAGATATAGGCTTAGGGACAAAATAATGGATCCCAAGAAGGATCTTGCTATAAGCAGGACCAATAGTGGTTATTTAAGATTTGTTTGTATTAATCACGGGTATTTCAAAAGTCTCTGTTAAAGAAAGTGCAGTGTAGAAACATATCTATATAGAAAATGAAAATACATTGTTTAAGAAAAAATATTCAGTTTTGCTTATTATTATTATTATTATCTATTCCCAAAGCTTCCATTTTTATTTTAATCTTGACAGTGTAAAACTATGCTGTTTAGACAAAATCTAAAATGAACACAATTTAAAGACTTACCTTTCCCCTAAACTCCAGGGCTGCCTGCTCATAATTTTCATAGATTGTGCTGAAATCTTCAGATTTTTTGGAGGCAAAAAGTAAAATGTGATTGTCAATGGGAACATCAAAAATAGTTACGGATGTCTGTAAGGTAAACAGATTGAGTAAATGATTAAATACACCCCAGTTTGTCTACCATATGTAAATTATGTTACCGTATGTTTTAAAGAATATTACCACAGTAAAAACTGGATACAAAAATATACACGTTCCTAGGTGCTGGGGGGTGTTTCATAGTAAGTCAAAAGGAAATCTCATCCTACCCTATTTTACTCTGGTGCCAGATGCTAAATCTGATAATGTGGTCCCCTAGCTGACCAACCATTAGGTGACAGATGTAAGGTCTATACCTTAATCATCGCAGTGCTCCCTACGTATGGCATACGGACGGAGTAAGTGTTTCTGGAAACTCCAACATCCCATGGATGTCAGTATTAAGTACGGGCTGATAATACTGAGCTTTTCATAGGTATTAATGATAAAAAGTGTTAGCACTAGTGTTAGTAGAAAGACACTGCCTATCCCTGGTATTTACTGGATATAGCCAAGTATATTTATATAATAGACATAAAATAAAAGATAATATTTACCTCCAAATTGTATTCTGTTACCAGGTCCATGACATAGGTTCGTATTAGTCGAACAAGATCAATTTTGCTCTTAACCTCCTCCTCAGATATTAGATATTGAACAGGCTTATCCTTCAGAAAGAGAATAATAATGTTACTTAAAACTTGAAAATAATGGTAATAGTCAGTTAACCATTCAGTTAACTACTTTCCTCTATGACCAAAAGGTCATTTTCCATGTTTCGTTATCTCCCCAAGTGTAAAGGCAAGTCTAGATGTGGGCCATTTTTCTTATTGTGCCTCAGTGATACTAGCTAAATATTATTTATGATAAACAAACCAATCCCAAAAACGACAACCATATGTCCAAGATCAACTTAGTGTGTTACTTGAATCTGAGCATTGAATAAAGGTTTGTATAAACGTGGTAAGCATACTGAGTACCTTTGCCTCCTTGTGTGCACCTATCTTCCCCCATTTCATTAACCCACTTTTTTTGGAGGGAGCGGGCTGTGCCTTTTGGCCACTACTCCTCCTTGAAGACTTCAGACTCCTTGAAAACCCAAAGGAAGATTGGGGACCTGGTGTCCACTGTGGCCCTACCACAGGATCATCTGTTCACCTTGGGCTTCAACAAAATAGAATGTCTGTGGTTGTTGGTATACCAAGCTAAACTATACATAGAAAACAAAATTACCTTTTTGTAAACTGCAACCATATTTGTGGTAATCCCAACGTGCGATAATATGTCATCCTTGCTGACCCGGGCAAAGGGAAATTCTGGGACATCTTTAGCAGCGTCAGAAAAATGTTCTACCATCTTAGTTTCTAGGTTCTGCTTCCATACAGGAAAAAAGAATGAGGTAGTTTGGATGGTATTGTGGTCATTCATAAGATAGACATTTTAAATATTTGAAATAGCTAAATGTTTGCATTTGGGGGGCATTTTATAGTAAAAAAACACGCCATGATTTGGCCATGACAATCGACTGAACTAACTGATAGATAGAGTGCATGTGCTTGACTGTACAATTATACTCAACATACTAAATATTTCTAAGTACAGTTATGTAATTATGAAAGTAATTTAATATAGCATTTAAGAAATATTACTTCCATACCTTAAAGAAACCAACTACAGTAGTTTTATCGGACCGGATGAAAGACTCAAACTCATCCGTTGTGTTAAGGAATACGGAGCTCTCCCCCATTCGCCTTTTCAGCCATGTAACGAAAGCAGATGCAGTTCTCACACCTTAAATGCAGAAAACCAGAGAAACTTCTTCAAAAGTCTATACAAGTCTATTGTTTGTTTATTAATTGTCAGAATGAGGAACCATATTTATGAAGAATAATTATGGGACAAAGCGCTAGGTACTTGGTGTCGATTGTGAGTTCTTCAAATTTAGACAATTGCTTTTGATTAGAATTGTCTAGCTATTGTCCCTTATTATATTCCACATAAATTACCTCGGATGTGGCCCAAATTATCAGGTTTCAAAATATAGTTCGAAAAAACCAACTGGTTACACAGTAGACAGATAGATGCGAAACAGCCTAATTTTATTTTCCCTAACTGCACTAAAGAGGTACATATTATATACATATTATTTAAGTAGACAGATAAAAGTAAGTTTAAACAGAATACAGGTATAGTGTTTCCCTTTTATATCATTTCACATTAAGATTTTTTAAAGGAGAACCTACCATGACAGGTTAGTTTTTAACTAACTTGCGATGGAACTCATTTTCTGCAATGCCTTAAAATGGACTGTGAGGAAAACTCTTGTTTTAGAACATATGGCTAAAGGCATGGCTGGTTTGGGCCTTATCACGACTTTGATATTTATATGTATTGTTTTATATGCAACATATAACACATGTAAAAACTTTTGAGCCATAAAAAATACTGTATTAAGTGTTCTTTTAATTAAAAAATTAAAATACACATTTTGAGATTAGTGTTTGTCGTTAATTACCTATTTTTCAATGCATTTGAGAATAACATCAAGTGTGTCAGCTAACCATGGTATCAGCTAAGGTTTGATTTTTTTTTTCTGTATTTTTAGTAACCCAAAACTGATGTTTCATATATGAATTAAGTAACTTTATGATTCCTACCAACAGTATGGCATTATTGATACATAGCTAACAAGTGCCAAATTTCTTTTGAATTGCTTGATGTCTAATAAACTCTTCAAAGCTATCCACCCAAATCAGATAATGTAGAAGACTCATTTATGGAGTTATATGATTTGAGACATGCGGTTACCTTTACAGTCTACAGGATTTTTTCTGTCGCCACCAACAAACAGCTTCATCGTAGGAAATTCCGTTATTTTGAATTCTTTTCCAAGATCTTTTTCTTGAGTTATGTCAACTTGACCAAACCTAACATCCGATGACTCTTTCATGAGCTGACCTGCAGCTATAGAGAATGCTTCTTTCACTGTTTGTGAAGGGCCAGATAAAGCAACGTCTGGAATAAAGCCAAAATATATCTTATTTTAATTACATTCATTAGCTGGGGGTTATGGGGAACAGAGTGCATAATGATTAATTATATTAAAAGTTAATAGTCGAGTGGCCTTAATTTGGGACAAGTCCAAATAAACACATTAAAGAGACCATATCAATTTATACAAGGTCACCGGGAGAACATATTCAAACATTAGCTACTTCGGCTATAATTCATCAGAATAGTGTTCTTATCATACAGCAAACAATGAAATCAACAGAACGTATCAAGTATTTGTACAAAGACAAGCTAACACCACACTTTCAGGCACACTTCATTGCGTTACATAGAATTCAACTTCTACGGGATTATATATATATATATATATATATATATTATAATCTTAATAAAGGCAGTGTGTTACTGTCTGGGCAAATCCGAGGTCAGTTGCCCACCTACCCCTTCCATGCCAGTCTTTTCATTATTTTTTCAAACTGTTTGGAGGTTCATTTTCCATGTATGTTTTTGCTTGATAATGTATAGCCAGCAGAATTAGAATGAGAATACTTCCCGAGAACCCTAATGTTATGCCACTGGTTTCTAAGTATGAACCAATTGTGTATGAATTATGTAAATCTAATGTTAAAAAACCCGGGTCTGTTGCCTGTCCAGAGATATCCCAGAACTTACAGAATAATAAACAAGAAAAGTATTATTACATAAACCGTGGCTATATGACTGTATCTCATATGGCATGTCAGCATTAAGAGAAAATAATGCTTTTATCCCCTGCCTGCATGTACTTACATAGGAGAGACCCTTGTGGTAAATGTTACCCCCTAAAACCCATATGGTGGGTCTGGCCCGTTTATACGATGTCATTTTCTTGTTCATATTACAGGTGAAGATATGCGAATGGCGTGTGTTGGCACTAAAATGATGTCTTAATTTAACATTGCAGCTGCTGCAACTCCCATCAACCAAGTCAAGGGCTAACAGATTGTAAAAGTCACACCAAGAATTACTAACGTCCTATCCTTGCCAATTGAAAAATGTGTTAAAATAGCGTTTAGAAACATATAATATTAGTTGGCATTAACCCATTAACTATTGGTAGGTATTTTACAGCATTCATGGGACTCCAACTCCAATGATCCTTAGACAGCTAGAGATGAGTCTTATCTTTGGGATGCTGACTATTATACTAATCCCACTTCAGGCATCACTTTAGGAAGATCAATAAAAAAATGAACATTTTGCAATTCAGGAAATATCACTCACAGAATTTGACCAATAGATATTTATTCTCTTTCAGGGCCCGTCCAAAGCTGGAACTTGTTAGGACGAGGACGTTGTCTTCTTCTTTGATTTTGGGGGGTTTGTGTTTCTTCACTTTGGATCCTTTCTGGGCTTTTTCTTCCTTCGCTGTAGAGAAGGAGAACAATACGGCAGAGAACAATAAGAGGAGAGAAAGCTTCATGTTCCGGACAGACGCGCAAACCGCTCCGCTGGGACGAACTCAGATCAAAAGAAGGATCGGCTTCCAAGGCGCTGGTCATATGCCCAGTGAAAGCAGACCCCACCTTATCACGAGCAAGTGGCAATGTCACACGTCACTTATACTGATTAAAGAATTCCTGGCAAAGAGACCAAAAATACTAACACAACAACACATTTGTAAAGATTACAGCGGCGCTCGCGGCAGAGTCATTGTTTTACCGGAGTATGAGACAGGGTCTAATCAGCATAAAGTTGTCACAGGTGCTGTGGTTGTGAATCGGGGCCGTAGCTAGGGTGAGGCACAGCCTCCGGGACTGGTTGGGGAGATCACGGATCTCCCTCACCAGCCCAACATTTAGGAAAACCATTGCAGGGTTCTGGGTGCCCTGCGGTGAATGACATTACTGCCAGCAAAGTCATTCACCACAAAGCCCCTAAAAAATAGCAGCGTCTACATAGGGGAGGGGCGATCAGAGAGGCCACCTCCCCATGGGCGGTCTTCAGAGGAGTGCAGAGGCAGCTGCTGGATTGTGCTGCCCACAACCAGCCCTGCTCATCGGGCGCCTCGAGGGCATTGCGCTGGTCTGGGTACGGGGTGCCCGATGAGCAGGGCTGGTTAAGGACAGCGCAATCCCCCTCCAACCAGCCCGACATTAGGGGCTTCCGTGCTCCCTAACCGCTACGCCCCGGCAAATGATACAGAGCGCGGGGATATGACGTCACCCCGGCGCTTTGCATCAATAGCCAGCGCATAGTGATGAGGGAGCACTAAAGCAGAGGCAACAGTTGTACCCTTCTGTCCTACTTCCCCTTAACCACCCAACAGACTATAAGCTCAAAAGAGCGGGGCCCTCTACTCCCCCTGCACCCGTATGTTTTAAAACGTGTTAAGTGTTAGGTCATTTAAATATTTTCACTGTACCCCGTTGTAACAGCACCCTGGAATCTGTCGGCACTATATAGACATATAATGAACCGTGTAAGCTGGTAAGCAGGACTGACATAGGTCTGCTGTAGGCTTGGTAAACAAGGCAAATGTTTTTTTTTTCTTTAACCTTGTATCACAAACTTTCTAAGCCTCTTAAAAGAAAATAAAATCGTAGCAATGATTGAGAACTGTCAAGGCCCGTGGGCACGGCGCCAGCATGCCATGGATTTATTAGTCAAGTCTAGGACAGCATCCCCTATAACGAACTTCCACAACAAGAGCACATCTTGTTGCTGAACACGGCTGGGAAGCTTTCCATGGACTTAATAGGACCTGGTAGGGTTACTCACTTTCACGGACCGTGAGAATTCCTATTGGAATCTGTATTAAGGTTTAGCAAAGTTGTCAAGGAACCCCAAAAACAGGCAGTATTGGCCTTTAATAATACATTAGAACTGTTCCAAATGGGGTGCACATCCATATGGGGGGGGGTTGGACAGAAAATAGCATAACTTTGTATGGAGTAGAGGCTTAGCAAATAAGTAAAGCACTGCCAGCAATGGCACAGTATCACTCAATATAGTAGATAAGGTAAAGTATCGTACTTACAACAAATTAAATGTGCGAAAGAGTGTAGAAAATAGCTTAAGACCAGGCACAGGGGACTGGCCATTGACCAGCAGTAGGAACTTCCCTTTATATCCCTCTCTTTCTCAACGCTTCCGCCCGATAACCGGCTTCCTCAGGAGATAAATCAGGATGTTCTTTGCAACTGGCCCAAGAATATTTTAAAAACCATGCAGATCCCTGGGCAAGAAGGCTGTGCTCTCTGACATATAGCTGATAAGATACATTTCTAAAAAAAGGTATTTATTGCTTTGTTTAATTCACAAGCAGGGTAAAATTTACAGACATTTTAACTGAGCTCAAATGTGGCAATGGGAATACAAGAGAAAAAAAAAGCAGATGGGGGAAATTTGTTTACTGAAATTTAATGACAAAATAGATATACTCCTCATTTGATTTGCAATTACCACACAACCTAATGGACTATTAATGTTTAAGAAACAGTTCTGTTATGTATACACCCAAAATTTAAGCTTATAAAACACTTCAAAAAAACTCATAAATTAGGCAGAATTCCTCAAAGTCCTTCCTTTGAAATCCAATTAAAAAAAAATACTGGGCAAAACAGTTAGCCTAAGATTAATGTGTGATTTCAATGCCCATTTCAGACACACAACTGCTCAACTCTTGTTCCTGGGATAAAATATAAGAATGCTCATGTATTACACTTCCTAAAGGAACCACAAGATGGCAGCAGAGACAACATAAAAAACATGCAAAAGTTGTCTTGACCTACAGGGCATACATTCATACATAATGTTAAGCTTTTTGGACAATTTTAAGTAAAAAAAAAAAAATGTAACGTTAAAAAAAGAAAACATGTACATATTACTCAAGGCTGTCTGCTGAGTGTGAAAACCTATTACAAGTTTAGCAGAACATTTTCTTAAAATAATGGCAACTATGTTTTAAACTAAAATCAAGTACTTTTTAAAAATGTCAATGTTAGCATCCATGAAACAAAACCCAAACAGAAGTGTGTTACACACATATACTATTTGTATTTTGCAATTAAATGGATTTGCCCAGCTGTGCAAGCTTAGCCAAGGCGGTTTTAACAAAATAACTTTACTATTGATTTCCCTTAAAAGAAAAGGGAGGTGGAAATGTACAGTTAACAACTATAAGGAGAGAGTTAATTGACAGAATTTTCCCATTAAAATGTTTTTCTTTATAGTTTTATACAAAATAAGGGAGCTGTGTGCAGCAGTGGTCCATATTTATAAAAAATCAATTCTAGGGATCAAAACTTTGAGCAATCACCAAGACATCCAATTATCCCAAATGATCTTTGGGATCACATAAAACAATCTACATCAATCCTGTTCTTTATAAATATGATCCAGTGTGTTTCCTAACTTTGCGCTTCTTTTTAAAGTGGAATTAACAACCCACAGGTAATCTCGCATCACAAAGCCAAAAATGATTTCAGTCCACAGTATGGTCCTAGGGATCAGCAGCCTTCGTCTCTTCCATTGGTTCTGCGTGGTTTTCCTCTGTATCTCCACTAGCAGGATCCAGTGTTTTTTCTTCTTTGCTACTTTTCACCACCTCTTGCAGATTATATTTTCTGAATAGAACATAATCCCTCACGACGCTCAGACAGCAGACATTTTTGATGATTTCTACTACAATGGTGTACTCTGGGTTGCTCAGATCCACCTTGTTTTCTGGATTCTGGCTTCCAACAATCCCTGCAGGATTAATGTAGACAGAGTAAGCAAATCATTCTTTCACAACTTCCCACACCGCAACCAAACATTATGGTTAAATAATTGTAATACTAAATCAAAAATAAATGAAAAAGTATGAAACTATAGGCTTAAAAAATGTAACCTTTATCCAAATCATTTAAAAGCTGAGAACAAAAGACCTGATGGGCATTTCACCGAAGGGAAACTCGGCTCCGCCAGGATACGTGTGTTTTCTCTATGTTGCAATTCATAGCTATTGCAGTCTAGTTATCTCAGTATCTAGGTTGGGTTTATTACAGTTCCTAGCTAGAATTGTAATACATAGGACAGGTGAATGATTTAGTGGAATTAGAAGGACCTTCATGAACATAAGGATAGGCAGATGAGTCAGTTCTACTGGAGATAGCCTGCAGGGAAAGTGTCCAAGAGCAATACACAGATGATACATCCTACCCTAGGGTTTAAGGTTTAGATATTTACCCACCATTTGGGTTTTAAGTGATTTGAATAAAGGATGTATTTTAGTAATCCTTTATTTTTCAGAAGGGTCTAGCAGCGCTCAGCAATGCAATGGACTTGAAAATAACACATTTTTCGGTGCAAAACAAATTAATAAATCTTATGTTTATATCTCTATCCAATCAGCTATATCACAAGCATTTAAAGTAAAAAAAAGAAAAAAAAGAAAACGATTTAGCATCTAAAAGAGAGTTACCTGCAAGGTTCTTGATTACATCTTCCCTGTTCATATGATTGTTGTTCCGTGCTTTGTATACAATCTGAAAGGTTCCTTTATTTGGAGCTTTAAACCATGGTTCAAAGAAAGTCTCTGAATACTTCTTGAGATCCTCAGGAAAAGCCTTGCATGTCCCAGATACAGGCAACATCCGTAGGATGACCCGTGTCTTTTTCTTTTTGGAGGTATATATGTCTTTTAAAATGTGATGAACCAACTTCTCAGGGTCTGTAACGAGGCAAAAGACAAATGAATACATACAATTTGGTTTTTTTTGTACTTTGTTCATTGAGAATGAGTGTGTTCTGGAAAAAATACATTAAAAATGTACCTGTAATCTAACCTATTTTGTGACCTTTCAACTGCATATTCCACTTCTATTGTGGGCATCCGACAAAGACTATATTTCCGCTTGTAGAAAATATGTTACTCGCATCAAAGATATACAGCATTTGTCTTATTTATAGTAAGTCAGATCATGTTTGCACCGATGTAAAATGTTAACATTAGGTTTATAAATGTAGATGATAAGTTTGTCTCAATAAGCATAGATTGTTGTGGGAGTCAAAGAAAAAAGAAATGCAATTTTAAACGTTCTGGCCACACATCTCTTACCGACATTAAGGGTCCTAATAAAGACAACATTGTTGGCTCCACTCTCTACCGACTGGAATCTGCGTAAATTCTTTTCCGTAGAAACTCTAATTTGGTCGACTTCTTTCTTAAGTGCTGCTTCGGCATCATCGTCCTCCTCCTCCTCCTCCTCGGCTTCTGATGTCTCTACATCCTTTTCACATAGCTATAAGACAGATAGAATTGTGGGTGATCAGGTTAGGGGGTACATATTTATGGTAATTTTAATCAAATACAAACCCAAAACCTGCTTCTAGACTCCAGCTCCCATAACCCACTGACATATACAACATGGCCGGTATTTTTACTCAAACTAAATGTTTAGCTAATCATGTAGATATAACAAAATTGCTATCTTGCCTTGAAAAAACAACATACAGCATACATGGGGGCACTATTCACAGTAAAGAGGAATAACCGACATATGGCAAAAAACTGCAAAACCGCATTTGAGGTACCAAACCCTCCAGCAGTGAAGGGGTTAAACACACATTGCTACTAATTATTGATCATATTTTTATTGAATTGACAATTAACCCCTATGCATGGATCACATGACAGCCAACAGTAACTACGACCACTACATAAAAACATAGTATTTGAGTGCAGGTAAGAACCATTCCGGCGTGACTAATCTGCCCATCTCTCCTGATGTGAGGACACAGACCTCAATCAGTTATTGATTCAGGATGATTTTATGGCTATCCCATGCATATTTAAATTCCATTACTACATTAGCCTCTACCACTTCTGACGGGAGCCTGTTCCATTTACCTACCACACTATGGGTAAAGTTTAAAAGATTAGTATCGTGGTCAATTTATGTGGCCAACTTTATTGCACGTGTATTAAAGAGAGGAGAATGCCTGCTGCACGTTTCGTGTGACCCACCTTCTCTGCGCCGAATAGCTGGTCTCCATACTCATTGAGCAAGCTGTACGCCTCCCCCACACACTTTCTCTCGTTCATGTTACAGGTGATGAGGATTCCCTGCATTCCGACTTCCAGCTGCTTGCACCCCTTTTGCCTCTTGGCATTGCCCAAATACTGTGCCTTCCCTCGCTTCCTCCCCTTCTGTCCCTCGGAGCTCATGCTGGCTGAAAACACGCAGACAATTCCTACTATGGACCAAGCTACACAGCAGCAACAACAGATACCCACGTGTCGCACTAGTCGCCTCGACGTGACGTCACAACAACGCGACGGTCTTTTTGAGCAAACGCCGTCGCAGCGCCTTTTTTTTGTGACACATACGAAAGGCATGCATGTTTACATGTCCTTCAAAATATTTCCAGCTCGTAAATAAAAACATAATCTTTTTGTCTGACATTGTAGAGATGGTGTATTTAAGCTGTACGGAGAGTTTGGAAAATAAAAGAAAAATGTCGTTCTAAAACGTTAAATTTTTGAATAGCTGTGAAATTTGAAACATTAATAAAAACCTACACACAGAGTTTGAAAAGTAGCACAAATGTCTCATAAATTATTGTATGCTTTTTACACCACACATCTAACGCATAATGCATGGTTTTCTCCACACAATGTGTCACTGAACATTGTGGAGACCAAAGGGCAAACTGTCAGACTAATAATTAACAATGTATGGCGATCATAGTGGATAGCAGCGCCCCCTGCTGCGTTGTCAGTGACATTACAGCCTCTGCCGTTCAGAAAGGGGAAGTGGGATCAGGTATCTGTATATGTCCTGACGTTCGGCAGCCATTCTGTAAGTATTGCTAAATAATTTGGGGTTCTCTACATCTGGGCAGCACCTCTGTTAATACGTGTTAGGAAAAGCCCCTTCACACAGCAGAGGAGTGCTATTCATTATCCTCTTCACGCTGTAAAGTTAGGAACTTATTCTGCAGTCTTCTGAAACCTAGAAGAGAAAGGAATGTAAATAGAAATCTGCAGAAATAACAAGAAAGTCCTTACAGTCCAGATCATTTCAAAACAAAATATTCATATATTCTTTTTTCAAATGCACAAGTAATATCATACCAGATGTTTATTGTTCTATAATAACTTTTGGTCATGTAAATACCTTCATTTGTAATAATATGATGATACATAGTGATGTGTAGGTGATGTCTCTTATGTTTAAAGGTTCACAACCCTACTTCAGCAATACAAATGTGCATATGTAAAGGGTAAATTAATCATCGGGCTTATAGCATATGTAATACCATACATGGGGACTAGTGATGTCTCCAGCAAAACATGTTTAGGAGGGCTTATGGGGGACAGGGACAAATGTCAGGGGCAATTATAAAACGTTAAGTATTTTGCGAGTGAGAGTGTGGGAGAATAAGATGATTCTTTTCATCTCTCCTCTTCTTTCTCTCTCCATTTTCCACTACATATGCTTGAAATTCCCTTATGGATTTCCCATTGTTTTTAATGGCTTTGTCAAGTAGCCGAACCCCCAGCTCCATGATCAACTACTCAAAAAAAGCCTCAAAGATGTTTTCTATGGATGGGGAGCTGAGGAACAAATGGTATAATTCAAGAAATGGTATAATTCAGAAAAATGGTATAATTCAAGGTGAACTCCAATATACCGGGGTAATTAATGGGTAATTACACCGAGTGAATTGAAACTAAAGAGGGCGAACAGATCACTGGTCTGAGACAGTAAAACTTGTTAGATTTGTTTCCAAGGATGCCATGACTTATCTAAACAATTTATGTTTTGTCTGTTTTAGGTTTATAAGTATCCCAGGAGTGAAATTTTAATTCTAATTGAAAACGACTATGAAATTCCTTCTCAAAACCAGTGTTTTTACCACCAACTTTCCTCAAAGAATATATTGCAGGTTTATAAGCAAGTATCCGCGGCTCTTTACACCACAGAACTTCTCAGACTATGAAGACATTAAACTGAAATATAAACCTGTTGTACCAGAATACTTCAACTTTGCAAGTGATATTGTAGACAAATGGACTGCAATTGAAAAGGTAATGTTTTAGGCGCTTGACCTTGCATATTAAAGATAGCATGTCTTGTGTTTCCGGGTTTGTATTTCCGGAGATATTGTATTTCCGGGTTTATATAATTAGGATCATACATGCTTAAATGTAACTCTGCATTAAACGACAAACATCTAACAGAAGACTTCCAAAGAACAGTACCTAAACAGCAACATATTCTAGGCAAACCAAGCCTAGGCTTAGGGCAGTAGGCCCAATGGGGCAGTAGTTGGTCCTCCTGGGTGAACAGCCCCACCATGTGCCTTTGTTCAAGAGAGATCTCCCCAACCATTCTATTTGCACTGTGGAGAATTTTATGGAGTGGATGCTCCCTAGCAGGCACTTAAAGGAACTCAACCATAACGATGGTGGCTGTGGAGGGGATAGCTGTAGACCCTGCCCTGGGCCAGACCTGGGACAGCGACTAAGGTGAATACATCACTACACCTAAGTATCTTCTAAACGATATAAGCAAAAGAACCACGTCTGCAGGCACATCTCTAAAATACGTCTTTTTTTGCCACATTTAAGACGCATGCATCATGTATCCACAGAATGGCGGCAAATCTCCTAATCCAGCTCTTTGGTGGATAGACGGTAAAGGAAAAGAAGTCAAGTGGAGTTTTGAGGAACTGGGGTTCCATTCTCGGAAAGTGGCTAACATACTGTCTGATGCTTGCAGCTTGAGACCAGGAGACAGAGTTATTGTGATTTTGCCCCGATTGCCAGAATGGTGGCTTTTCAATGTGGCCTGTATAAGAGCAGGTTGGTAAAAGTATTTCTATTAATGACTTACAGAGCCAGTGAAGTATACAAATATTTCTAACGGTGGTGTCTTGTTAATGCTATAATTCAAGTCACATTGTCGTTTTCAGGGTTGGTATTGATTCCTGGAACAACACAACTGACAGCCAAAGACATTCTACACCGTCTAAGAACTTCAAAGGCAAAATGTATTGTAACTAGTGAAGGTCTTGCACCAGCTGTAGATTCCGTTTCAGCTCAGTCTCCATATTTGAAAGCTAAGATTATAATATCTGAGGAAGGAAGAGAAGGGTGGCTAAACTATAAAGACCTATTCAAGTATGTGTCTAGTATCATTATTTTCCGGTATAAATATTACATTTCTAAAACAGTATTTATGAATCTTTAATGTAACTTTAACGTAAATATTGTCAGGGCTGCTGATGACCACCACAGCTGTGTGAAGACCAAAAGCACCGATACCATGACTATCTATTATACTAGCGGAACAACAGGTTATCCAAAAATGACTGAGCATAGCCACTGCAGCTATGGTCTTGGTTTGGAGGTAAATGGAAAGTAAGTCATTTTTTGCTTTACCTTTTCTTTGTGATATTTTGTAATCAGAATTAAATGTCAGAAGCAAATTCCAATGGCACTGCCAAAACACGCTAGGTGAACTGTATTGTTCACTGTGGCTACCTGTTTCTGTATTGCTGTTGGATTTATCTCCTGTGCTTTATCACTTTGAAGAGTGACATTACATACTATTACATTGATTTATAGACCCCCAGCACATTCTGCAGTGCTATTACAAAAAGGGGAAAGTAAATAAGTATAGAAGCTAGATCATTAATTAATAAAAGTAAATATTAATAGAAAGAATCATTTTATAATAGTGTCCATATCTTTTACCGCACAGATATTGGCTAGATTTACTCTCTTCGGACATAGTTTGGAACACTTCAGACACAGGATGGGCAAAGTCTGCTTGGAGCAGTGTCTTTTCCCCTTGGATTCAAGGATCTTGTGTTTTTGCTCACAGCATACCCCGCTTTGATCCCGAAGTTGTGCTACAAGTAAGTGTCACTGTTCCTCAAAAGTGGAGTTTTGTCTAAAAAACGTATGTACACCCCTAATGTCTCTAGTGATTACTATCATAGATCCATTTGCTGTTCCTCTAAATGTATTGGATTTCTGTATTTATTTTTTAAATTTTACTTTCTGTAGACTCTCTCTGCATTTCCCATTACATCGTTTTGCTCAGCTCCAACAGCTTATCGCATGCTTGTGCTACAAGATCTTGAGAGGTAATGAAAGGCCCAGTTTATTGAATTACTGAAGAAAACAAACTCTTAATAGAAAAGTGCAGATCCCTAGTATCCACCAACCTCAACGTTTTTGAAATATTATATACCATTTTACAAATCAAAGGATTGCTGAGAAACCATACCAAGATCCCCTGAGGCTAGTCTGGGTGCGATATTTAGTTGGTTCCCTCCCCCAAAACCAAGACATATGCAATATTAACAGATATACTGCGCTCTAACTTCAATTTACTCCAACACTATACATTTACACATACCCACATGCAAACCTTCCCCCAACAATCTAGCAACATACGCTAACGCACACTCAACATTTTCTAACTACACACATGTTCTTATCTACACACATGCTGACACCAATCCATACACACACACAAACACTATCTCCCCTCATCATCATCATCATCTTGCCAGTTTTCCCTCCCATTTACCTCACGCAATGGTACCACCATGACTGCTCTGCTGCAGCAACTACTAAAACAAGGTCATGTAATGTGCATGACACAACTCCACTGAGTCAACCAATGGCCACTCAACTCTGGACCGCTCATAAAGAGTGGAAATGGTTACTTTGTAGTTAATTATGCATATATTGTGTTTGTATTTTTATGTGAATATAGCTACAAATTCAAGAGTTTAAAACACTGTGTGAGTGCAGGGGAGCCAATCAACCCGCAAGTAATGGAGGAATGGAAAAGGCGGACAGGACTGCATATCTATGAAGGATATGGACAGACTGAAACAGTATGTTAAAGTATAAACTCATAATTTCTGCTATTAAAGCGTATGTTTTAATTGAGATAACAGGGGTCCTTTTGTTTATCATCTGGATCAGGCTGACCATTTGGCATACCCGGGAAATACCTTGTGGGCCACTTGCCTACCTGTTTCAATCCATACTCGATACGTTCTGGTGGCCCATATTATATTTATTATATACACTTCAGTGCTGTCTGCACTACACTTTTGTTCATTTATGATATGACGTGTGGCTTCAGTGGTAGCCTAAAGCAGAATCACATTGTGGAATTCAACTGAATTAAAGCAACTGAATTATATCAACATTAATAAATTGTTAATTATTTCTCTTTATTTTTAACCATCTACACACACATCTTTTTGATGCAATTGCTGAATTTAACACTTGACTAAATGTAGCATTAGAAACACTCTTCACTTCATTTTTCAGGAAATGCTTCATTTTCACTTGACATCAAATAGCAAACACTTATAGTTTGTCATAGAAACCAAAGGCCTTCTTTAAAGCTTCTGTGACAGATATGCTGGGATTTATTTTCTGCCCATGTTAATGTTTAATTAATGTTTTGTGTAAATGGAAAATAACCTTTAAAACCTAAGAAATGGTTACAATAGTTACTCCATTTAGCATGTCTTCTAGGTGCTTATATGTGGTACATTCAAAGGAATGAAAATCAAACCAGGATCCATGGGAAAACCATGCCCAGCATATGATGTTCAGGTATTTTGTGTTAAAGAAGCTGCTGTATGTTCTTGTTTATGTATTCTTAATGTGCTGCTGTATGTTAGTTTCTATTAATGTTCTGTGTTTCTGCTTAATGTATCCAGAACACCTTCTGGATATTGTATTGACCTAATGCCTGTCTTAGATGAGCTGGAGCAGAGATGCACAACCCGGAATACAGTAGAAGCTAAAAGAATTGTAGTACTTCAGTCTCTAAACCTTGGCTGGGATCTGGCTCACACCCTTATGAGTAATAGTAATCTTCCAAAGTGCTAATTAAGTTAAATTAAATACAAGTCACTGCAAAGCAGACCTTTGCTTGCAAATCACAAAAACCCAAGGATTTCAGGATTATATTTGCCGAACTACTCAGTGACATACTAGTGCTTATTTGCATGTTACGTACATCATGTCTAAGACGTACACATAGTCATTAAGTTTGTCACCTTTTGAGTCCTGATACATGGGCTCCATCCATTGCATATGGCATGAGCAAAACCTTGTTTATTTCTATGTGTGTGTCTATGACATGTTCCATATTGGGATAGATGTATTCTACATGTTGCAGGAGTGAGTCAGTAACTGCTTGAGCTAGGCTTGACCTAATTTTGATTTTATTTTAGATTATTGATGATAATGGCAGCATTCTGCCCCATGGATCAGAAGGAGATATTGCCATCAGAATATCACCCAGTCGGCCATTTTGTCTGTTTTCGCAGTACACAGTAGGTGTTAAAATATCTTCTTCTCTTGTCATTCAGTCCAATTAGGTTTTGAACTGTTTACGAGTGTGATGAGTTAGCACGGCTACACAGATCATTTGATCTTATGTCTGCGTTCCTCTTTTCACCTGAAAGTTACAGTAATCTGTGTATAAGTGTGCTTATGATAAAGTTACATGATTAAAATTAACTATTATTCTTCTGAAAGCCTTACTTGATAAGATTCAAAGTCCGAATAAACGCTTGCCCCGTATAAGTATGATTAGAATACCTGAGAGCTCTCGAGGTTTGACCCTAAAATCACTACTGTTGTTAACATATAACTCTAAAAAATGTACCATAGGATGACCCACTGAGAACAGCATCAACCCAGAGAGGAGACTTTTACCTCACAGGAGACAAAGGCATTAAGGACGAAGATGGATATTTTTGGTTTGTTGGGAGATCAGATGATGTCATTTTATCCTCAGGGTAAATATGATCTAAGAACTGAGATGAAGGTACATAAGGCTATATGCTAAAATAAAATGTTTTGTTTCCACGGGTTAATGCACTGTGTGTGAATGCATGGAAGACCTGGTGATGACAGCACGAAAGTTCTACAAAAAGAAGTCAGCATGTGTCTGTGTCTTAGGAACATGTAACCATCTCTTTGTGACATTAGATCTTAATACTGTATAATGTTATTTTATCATAACAAATAACTTCTACATGCCGGACATCGACCCTACAACTCCTTTGAACCCACCTAAGATTTACCGTGGCTAGGTTTCTATGGATCACGGATTCCACAGATTTATGTCATCTTCCTCCTTGTGAATATTAGTTAATCCTACCAAGCGCTAACTCACTTTAACTCACTACTCAGTGATACTCTAGTACCTGTTTGCTTGGTGCATAGATCAATAAGTGACATATCTTGTGTATTTATGAGTGTTTGATCCTTTTGGCATAAGTGCTATTTTATTTTACAGTGGAGAGCGTTTGTCACTTTTAATTCACCGTAAGCAGAAGGTCCTTATAGCACTCTACTGAAACTGAGAGAAATTATTATCATCATTTATTTATATAGCACCAACAATTTACGCTGTGCTTAATACAATACATATAGTGAAGGGGTATGACAAGACAAGAATTGACAGACTAAGCAAAACCAATACATTAGGTGGAGAGAGCCCGACTCGCAAGCTTCCAATCTTGAGGGAATGGGGTGACAAACATAAGGCACACAGAAAGGGTGAGAGGTAGTGTGGTGGTTGATCAATGACTGATTTATGCATTTCTAAGAACGTTGAACTAAAAATCTCTTTCTACACCACCTTATTAGATATCGCATTGGACCCTTTGAAGTAGAAAGCGCTTTGATTGAACACCCCGCTGTTGCTGAATCAGCTGTCGTAAGCAGCCCAGACCCTATAAGAGGAGAGGTAATTAAATGAAATAATCTTGTAGCGGTAATCTTTTTTGTTAAACGTTTAAATCAATTTCCAGGCACAGGGGTAGATATTAGCATTTTAAAATCCATTCAGACCTGGCTGATCCTCAGTGAAACAATTAATGAGAAAACACGCACTTGGGAGCCAGCACATTGACAAAGTGATAGGACACCCATAAACTTTGCGCAAGTTCAGTCTTAACATTTAATAAATGTTGGGCACCAGTGCACCTTTGGTTACCGTCCAAAGGTCTCAGGCTTGCGGCACTCATACTCTGTACTATGGTCACTCAGCTGGACGTCAGTTGACATCATTGGCACAGCACCATCTTTCCTAAAAAAAAAGATTTAAGTTGTATGACACCATTGATATAATGGGATTCAGTTCCCTATCAATGCTACGAGGTCCTCTTCATTAATAGGTTGGAAAGCCTTACCCTAGACTAGAAGGTAAACCATCTACCATGGAAATCAAAGGTTAGCCAGTTATTTCAAGTAAATTGTTTACCTATTATATGTTTGACTCTTACTTGTCTCGTGTAACCCTTTATAGTACTTGTTTCTCAGGTTGTTAAAGCCTTTATTGTTCTGTCACATAATTACAAAGTACAAGACCTAGAGGAACTGACCACAGAGCTACAAGAGTATGTAAAGAAGGTAACAGCCCCCTACAAATATCCAAGAAAGGTATGTCATTGTATGTCTATTTTCCTTTTTAGAGTGCTAGTCTGTTTTTGGAGGGAAAAATAATCACTGCGTATACTTGGTAGCAGTTTTAATATGAATAAGCCATTTCAAAGGAGAGTTCCATTGAAAGCAACACTTATGTGAAAAGAACAAAAAAAATGTTTTTAAAGCATAAATTTATTTTTAGCATATTACCAAAATATATACAGTTATAATGGGGGAAAAAAGAGGAAACAAAGCATGCCTATTTACTGTTAATGGAGACAGGAAAATAATACGTAATATTATGCAATTACGTTTTATTCTATTGAGACTAGTCAATATAATTTTTTTAATAATTTGACATGTATCCATGGTGAGCAGAGTCATTGTACAATTTCTGTTTCTCTTAATCATGATTTTGCGCTATAAAATGTATTTATATGAATTGAGTTGATCCGCATTTTCCACACACAGGTGGAGTTTGTTCAACACCTTCCAAAAACTGTCAGTGGGAAAATTAAAAGAAATGAGCTGCGAAACAGAGAGTGGGGGAAATTAGTTTAAGATGAAGACCTGGAGCTGAAAGAGTGTCCTGAACATGTTTTGCTATAGATTGCATGGTGTGACAAACCAGTGTGGCAAAAAAACAACATATACATTCACTGATTTTTTATTATTCTGATGCCATTTGCCAGGCTATAGTGCGATATAGGTGCCCCAGAGATTATTTAAAACAATCCTTGAATTATACATACACGATGAATTAGGCCTAATTTCAGAAAAAGACAGAAAAATATATATAATAAAATCATTATTACAAATCCTGTTTGTTCCCTCATGATTCATTTTCGTAATGGCTGTTGCAATCTTTAGAAATGTAACATTTTTGCTAAATGAGACTGAGAAAAATACATATTTTCCATCAAACTTGGACAAAGAATGCTTTTATGGCAATGTGCCTTTAATGAAATGGGACTTTTGCTTAGAAATGGTATAAGTACAGTAGGAGGGAACAATGGTACAAATAAAAAATACAATAGGACTTATAAATCTCACTTGAACAGATATTGTTTAACTTCTCATAGATGGTCTAAGGCCAGAAAATGTTTTGCGAGAGGCTGATGCTCCGGAAGAAAGGAAAGTTGTGCCAGAGGAAACTGAAAGTCTACTTGTGGACAACAACGATGAACTATGAGCAGCCTTTTCCTTAAGAAGTGTATCTTCCCATTTAAAATAATCACAACCTTTTCCATTTTCGTCATTTCTCTTCCGTACTGTGCAACTGTAGAATGTTTTACCCTGGTTAGGTCCAATACTAGACACCGTAAGTTTCTTCGCCCTCCGTCCACATTTACACATTGGGGCAGTAATTCGTCCATTCTTTGCTAACCTGAAAGAATCGCTCATGTTCACAGTAGAGTGTAACACCCCGCGACAACCATTGGAGGCCAACGGCAAGGACCGGTTACAAGTTGAGCCTTGATCTTCATGTATGGTAAAAGGTTGCTTTTTGGGTGGGGAGTAAAAACTTACACTTGAAAGCTTCCTTTTCGGAAAGAAGTTTAAAAGTGTAGGTGTCCTGTTTTGCTGCCTTAATCTGTTGGTTGACACATTATTACTTGGCTTGCTTGCCGAAGTACTGGGCAATTTAAAAGCCGAACCATGGGACACTTGTTGCTTCACATTATAAATCGTAGTATCTGCACTTTTATAAACTACAGAGTTGGAATTAGACAAGTGTTGTTTGAAGCCAATATCTTCTAGATTTGTTAATCCATGGCAGTTTTGTTGACCATTTTTTGACAATAGAGAGGTTGAAGAATCGTCTAATACCGAAGTGAGTCCTTTTAGTTCATCAGATTTGATGGTTTCTTGGGAGTCCTCTATGACAGCAGCATCTTCCCAGTCTGCCAACATGGAAATACAGTCAGTACTGGAGCTTATATTTAAGGCAGATATGTCATTCACGGTTGAAATAGTTGTAGAGACCAGCAAATGCCCATGCCCAAGAGAACTGTTGCCTACAGGTGTAGATGTGAAGGCTCCAATCTGCAAGTTAAGTGGATTTCGGTTGCCTGAGCATTGCTTATGGCCATTGCCAAGAGTAGTTGTTAATCCATTTATTAAAGTCTGGGGTGGTAATATTTCTTGGACTTTGATTCCACTGGAAGGTTTGATGGTGTCATCTTGCTTAATTTGGCCATTAACTTCAATAACGGAATGAGGCTTTGGAGTGTTCTGGGTTCTGTGTGAAGATGTTTCAGAGTTTTCTGAAGGCTGCTTGTCAACGTCTAAAGTGACCCTAATTGAAGAACGAATTCCACCACTTGGACCAGGAAAGCATTGTTGCGCTGGTAAAGTTTGTAGAGTTTGTAGAGTTTGCGCAGCGAAAACCTTAATAAACAAAACCCAGAACAGTTGAAACATGAAATTCTTACCTAAGAATTTTTCCCCTTGTCACTCCCTTGTAGCACAGGAGATGGCTCCACCAATCTAGATAGGGCAGGAAAGAATAACCCCCCCCCTTTTCCCTCAGTGAATACAAAAGGCGGAAAATATGGAACAAAATCTTTTTAGGGAGGGGGAAAAAGTTGTTACCGGGAAGTGACAAGGAAAAGAAATTCTCAGTTAAGAATTTGATGTTTCCCCTGCCACTCCCGGTATCACAATAGGTATGAAATAAGATACAACAAAAAAACAAGCTGGAAAAGCACCAAACTATAGGAAGCTACATAAAACAATACATATCACTGCAAATATAGGGGGAGGTAGGCTTCAGATCTGGCGTCCAAGCCAAAAATCAATACAAAACAAAGATGTAGAGAAAATAATACAACGCTGCAAAACAGAGACCGCCAAACCGTGTTAAAATAACTCCACAAAAATCTATACTTAAGCAGACTTTATTGGGTAGCTATAAACATGGGGGGACAATAGACAGGGAATAGAAAAATAGCATCACACGTTTCGAGCCTTATGGCCCTTAAACATAGGCACATGAAAAAGATATTCAGACGGGAATGAAGCAACAGACTCCAAAACTCTTCTACCAAATTTCATATCATCCATCTGTGACCCGACCTACCCAGAATATGGCAGAATAGGCAGAGCCATCTCCTGGGCTACCAGAAGTGGTGGGACCATGGATTATAACACTATGATTCAGTATAAAGCAAACTTTATTTAAATTTTCATTGTTTCTAACAATTTGTTGGTCGTTTACAACATTTTACGTTTCGTGACTTGGTGCCTGAAGGAAGAAAGGAGACCTGAAGAACCAACTAACCTGGTCTAAAGATTTGGTTATTTTCAGGACACATCCATCACAAATCATTCGCCAAGCAAGCTTTGCAGTATTGCGGGAATCATCCAAACCTACAAAAAAAGTTTGATAAATTACACATCAGTATGATTAATACCTGAAACCAATTAAACCAAAAACATTTTTACTCCTTGTATTATTTCTTCTACATATTGTTAACATTCCAAAAACAAACCTACTCACTTAATGCTTTCCACCTTGCCTTGTTTCCTAGCCCGCTCTTCAACATGCCCCTTGTTCCCATATCCGTTTTCCTTCGTTAACTTTCTCCTTCTTCCATCACACCCATAGCTATCTTTCAGATGCACAATTGTTCCAATATTGTGCAATCTAACCCAATGATAGCTTATTACCAATATACCATACCAGAATGTTCCCTTCCAGAGAATTCTATGCCCAGATCCTGTAAAGCACCATTCAACCCCTTTGGTTTGCGATTGTAGAACAGCTGAAATAAAATAAAGTTACAGGTTAAGAGATCTACACTTTAATGTGTAGAGCAAAAAGCAGCTATTTCATTACATATTCTATGTCTTAGTCATCCAGTCTATTAATGAAAAGATGCATGTTAATTGACCTTCACAATGAAGGCCCAGTGTCACCCTTCAATAGCTCACCTTATAAGTTGCCCGGAGATCGATCCATGAATTTAAGATTTCAGGTTTTCTTAGCTGTTTCCTTTTGCATTCATACAACAAGCAGACTCCCAAATCCCAATCTGATAGAGAGACCACATATGTAGACCTCAGTAATTATCTGCTGAAACTCACTGCACAGCTAATAAGCTCCTTTTAAAGGGCACTTTACTTTGTTAATTTGCATTACTAATTGCAGTGCACAAGCTGCAGTGTATCCTATCTATTGTCACCCTGGTCTGCTAAATCACATCATGTCATTATAAGAACAGAGCTAAGCAGCCTTGCAAAGTGTTCATCATTTAAAAAATTATATAAACTAATAATATAGTATAAAAATACTCATATAATAAAAATGTCTTATAGCACAGTTTCTTCTATGGTTTGTGGATGTGAATTTACCTGACCAAGTGACAAACCCACACGTCTTCTGTTCTGATGTAGGGCGTGCTGGTAATGTGGTAAGGAAAACGATCATCTTCTCTTTCTGGATCTTCTGAATCCAACTTAAAAATTGGGACAAGCAGATCTTTAAAGGAACTCCTTCATCCACTTGTTGCTATAGAAAAAAAAATATCAGATAAATCCTGTAAACAATGTTACAGAAAGAGATTAACTAGAAATTGTGATCAAAAAGCAATAACGCACTGTGTGTATATAACTCAAAATGATCACATTTAGAAAGTTAGAAAATATTACTTATACATTTTATTAATTTCTGGTTACACAATGAAATTCAGTTCAAATTTTGCTTACCTGTTTTATTCCAGTGAGTTCTGTACAAAATTCTGAAAGGATAGGGTGTTCCTGGGGCTGTACATAAGTGTGAAATTCTGACTCAATTTCTCCATTTGAAGTATTTAATAAAACTGCAGGAAATTCAACTGCAAGTGGGAAAACAAAGTATCATAAAACATTTCTGTAATAGGCATGTGACAGCAAAAATAAGCGCAATCCTATTTAGAAAAAGGCACACAATAGTCTTGTTACCATACTTAATTGAGGAACAAATTTGTACATAAAATTGTCAGTTGCGTCACAAATGTGCTGCTTTATTAAAATTGAGTGGGAGAAATAGATTGTATGGGCATATAATTAAGCATATATATATATATATATATATATATATAAGATAGCTTTTATTATTAAAAGCAGTAATTTCCAATTTAAATTGTTTAATGGAAAACACTAAAATGTGATTACTTGGTGTAATAACATTACTACTCACCCAATAAAAGTATTACCCTGACACTACTTGTTGCCTGTATATTTGTGGCTAACAAAACCATGGGAATGATTTAATGACATTAGATAATTTACTTTAGCTCCCAACTAAAGCTAAAAAGTAATACATATGGATATACATATGTACATTTAAGAATATACTGTTAAGTAAAATAATAGAGTAAACATTTACTACGGACATAAAACCTGCTAAAAAAAATTACATTCAAAAGAAAAAAAAAAAAAAAAAAAAAAAAAACACACACTAAAACCGGAATCCTCCAAGAATATAATGCAGTTGGTGCCAAACTTTTGACAAATGTACGTAGAAACCTTTGTGCTTATTAATATAATTAGATTGAACCCCCAAAAAAGTAACCATTAATGAAATTTGAACATCTGTTGAAGAGGGCATATCGGTCTGTGTGTCTAGATCCTTTAGAGACCACCAGCAATCCCTGTGGGAAATCCCTGTGGGAAATCCCACAAGACTTCTTTTGTAGGTTGATTAGACCAACATTGCAAATAGCATTACAAAACTATTTATATTACAACCTAAATAATGGATAAATATCTTCTAACACAGGAATAACCCCCCCCACCTCAATACTCACTTATCTCTTGACCGTAATGCTTCGAATCTTTCCAACATGTCGATTCAAAGTCAATGATTATCAAGTATTCAAAATATTGCTCTGTAACACAAAATTATTATTATTACTTGCCACAATCAAATGATCGGCCACCATCATAAAAAAAAATAGAGAACACTTACTAGATTTGGGACTACACACATTCTTTGAGTTACATGATAATTTGGAGCTTTTCCGTATTAATCCAAGTTGTCTAAAAATAATTAAAAAAAAAAAAAACATGTTTTGTCGAAGCATAAAATAAAACCCTAAATAAATACGGTTCCCATGTATGGAATCTTATTACCATAATCTAAATAAAATCATCTCCATGACCATTTTTATATTATTGTCCATAATATCTTTCTGAATGAATACCCAAATCCTATTTGCGAAAGAGTACCAGCAGCTACGCAAGTATATATTGACATGATTATCGGCTATTTCTAATAAGTGGCTGATAACCAATGAAAATAACTACAAAATGTTATTTTGTTTTATCATACAAATATTGGAAAATTATTACATATTATATAATATGACAAGAGGTCACATTGTAACTTACTTTGCCAGCTGCTTTGTTGCCATATTAATATTTCATGTCAATTATCCTCCACTAAATTACGCTGCAAATCAAAAACAATAAAATTGAAAAGTAAAATACACATGAAAAAAACAGCATTCTCTATGGAACAGACGCAAACCACTAACATGTCTTAACCCCTTCACAACAATTGACGTGCCTAGGGGATGGCACAGAGATATCAAGGCAACTTGTAGAATGTCATGACTTTAAACGGGTGTAGAAAGCGATCTTTGGAACAACCCAACACACCCATGCATGGCAGGTATCGTTGTACTCAGATGTTGCTGAACATATATTGTGGTGTCTGGCAGTGGCGTATACCAGGAGCGGTAAATTCATACCTAATGTAGAATGTGCGTTAGGGAAAAAAACATAAAAAATACTACTGCAAATTTTGATAAACGCTGGTGGTAAAGTGTGTGCATGGAAAGAGTTAAAGTACCAGCATTTGAAATACCCCATGTATTCTACATGTCAGAAATACATGTTGATTAAAAAAAAATGCACAAAAGAAACTTCAAAAATACTACCACAAACTTTGGCTATGGCTGGTGCCTGGAAGAGGTTAAAAAAAAACAAAAACAAACCCAGCATTTGAAATACCCCGGGGTGTCTAGTTTTCAAACATATATGGTTTGATGGGATAAATTGAATTGGCTTAAGAACAATGTATGCTTTGTTTGTGTTAACATCAGGTCACGGGCTCTGTTTCTTTGAGTATTAAGAGCCCGGATACACACAAAATATTTTAAGTTCTTTAGTTGTTGCCATGACAACAACACCTTTAACTTGTATTTATTGCCCTATAACTTGCAAAAAAACATTGAGCATACCACAGCTTTTTTATTAGCTTTCACAGATTTTATAGTAAAAGCCAGAAAAGTCCTTTTTCTCAATTCTTTTTTTTTTGTAAGTTATATGATACAATCAAACCAATAGCATCCAAAGAAAGCCCTTCTCGTCCTGGAAAGAAAACAATATTAAACTTGTGTGGATTCAGTAAATGAGAAGATAGAACAGCAGAAATGTTTAAACAGCCACTAAGGGGTTAAAAATGCATGTTTTCTTTTAATAGACAATATTGTTTCCTACCATGTTGGGACTTTTATTAGTAAACTTACAAAAAGCTGATTGTCTCACTACATTCGTCTCTTATGTTTAAGACTAGAAGATAATGGTAAATATATAAGAGGCTGCATATCGTATAAGCTTACATCAAATATTGAAACGAAATACACGGCATACCCGAAACCGACTTCCTCAAACCGCTTCATCCTGTACTGCCGAAAACAACATTTAAATTCCCCGCTTCTGTCACTTCCTGTTCTGCAGCTGCTCGTCTATGATTACTCAAGGATTACTCGGGGATCGGCTGCTATAGTCTTCCACCAAGCATGGAGTGGCTTAGGCAGGAGAAGTAATCGATCATCGCTAGAACCGGTGTTTTTACTGTAAGCGTGTGTAAGGCATTGGCAGAGCCAAGGTGGGGGTAACGGCGAGTGAGCTGTGCGTGTCTGGGTATGTTTATGTGTCTGAGTTTGTGAGTAAACACGTGCTTTTATCTGGGTTATGTGTGCCTGGGTATACTACTGCGCGGTCTGTGCGCCTGGGTATGTCAGTGTGTGAACATGTGTGTTTTTGGGTCTGTCTGTGTATATATACACACACACACATCTGTCTGGGTATGTGTGTGGGCATGTTATAATCTGGGTATGTTAGTGTGTGTGAACATGTGTCTTTGGGTACATCGTGTGTGTCTTGAGAATGGATGGATGTGTGTGTCTCTTTGGGTACATTGTGTGTGTGTTTTTGGGTACATTGTGTGTGTGTGTTTTTGGGTACATTGTATGTGTGTTTGGGTACATTGTGTGTGTCTGGGTACATCGTGTGTGTCTTGAGAATGGAGGTGCGTGTGTCTTTGGGTACATCGTGTGTGTCTTTGGGTACGGGAGTAGTGCGGCCGCTCGACAGCCGAGCTGCATCAAAGAAGGACTTGGGCTGAGGCTTCACAGGATGTGAACTGTGCGTGTCTGGTTGTGTATTGAGTCTGGTTGTGTTTAAGTATCTGGGTATGTTTGTGTAGGTGTGTGCATTTGTGTTATTGTTGTATGTCTGGTTGTGTTTGTTAGTTCAATTGTATGGATTTGGGTGTGCTTTAGCATGACTGCCGCTTTTAGGTCACAGTCTGGATCCTCCCTTGGCGTAAGGGTGAATTTGTTGGGTGGATATCCCTGAAGATCATTTTCAACACAAATATAGAGGAATATATATGATGTTATGTCATTTATAATGATTCTGAACTTCTCTTGCTCTTTCTGTGCACATAGTTATGAACATGGCTGAAGATGGGACTGCAAATGACCGCAAAAGATCAAGAGATGATCATGTAACTGACAGAAATTCCAAAAAAACATGTATGGAATCTGACTACAGACAAAACATTAATGGTTCCAATGTGCATAAGACCAAGGTATGCTTTGTATGTGTTAACATCAGGTCACACACAATATTTTAAGTTCTTAAACTTTAACTTGTCTTTCTCCCCTGCTGTGTCATCGGATTACAAGCTATTCTGAGAAAACAGAATAGTTTGAACCACTTTTGACTGTTGTGCTGTAATAAAGAGCAGAGTTTGGGTAAAGTATTAGGTTTTTAGATTGCTATGTTTTGATGAAATATGAAGTTCAGGAGGTAGATCAGCATCTGTCATGTATTTATTTGTAAATTCCCCCCCCCCCCACAGAAGATTCCAAGGTTATCCCCTGCATTATTCCACAACGATTGTGAAATCCAACACAGGCAAATTCACAAGCTCCTGAAATATGCCTGTCTGGGGAAGGATCACAACGTATCTCAACCAAGGTACCCCAAACCTTAATCTCTTTAAATGGCAGGTCTCTGTAGATCAGGAGCTTTACCCCAAAAGGTCTTCTACAATTCCTCAATTTCTTTTTTTTTGTTGCAGCTGGTGTCGTGTTCATCACCAGAAGCGTCTCCATGGAGTTGTTGTCATAATATTACAGGACCTCAGCCAGCTTCATTTTTATACATTTTACTTGCACTTTCGCTACCTCAGGAGACTTTTTAAACATGTAAGCATAAAAAATGTTCCGCTGCGCATCTGTCAGGTAGTTTACACTTGAGCTCTGTCTCAGCTTAGATTTTATGGGAGCAACTGACCATCCTTTCTCTATGGGATTTGGTCATTCAGCAATAATCAAAATTAAGTTTCTCATGCTGCATTTAGTTGCTAAAGTGTTCATTAACAGAGTTAAGGAGCAGCGTTTTTGTTAACACTTTGTATTGTCTTGACAGAGGTTTTCCTTGCCGTCTCCACCTACTGATTTTATTGCGTCTTTGGTTGGGATAGACCAGTCTGGCATCGCTAACAGAAAGACAAAAATTATAGACGATCACCATAAAAACACAGAAGGTAAAGTGGATGAAAAGTAACAAAGAATTGGATAACTCCTTCCCCTTGATTGTTTTACTCTTTTTTTTTATACAAAAATATGTAATAACTGATTTTTAGATAGACTGGATAATTTTCAGTTGGACCTTACCTGCAATCAGATTCCATCTCAGTTCACATAGGTCAGTCCTTGGGTTGGAATGGGTTTACTCATTATTTAAGACCCTTTCAACCACACCATGTATTCATTGTCACTATCATTCCTGAATTACATTTCCCTTCATTCCCGTGAACATCTTACCTAATAGTAACGAGAGCTGAAGCTGGGCTCTATCTTTTTCGGTGGGAGAGATGGTGGATGCCGTATGGCTCCCTACCTCTTCCTTACCGTTACAGCGGTTCCCCTCCTTGTATTAGGTGGGAGACCAAGAAGATCCGGCCCTCCTGCAGGCCATCTGGCTGGGGAGGGAAGGAAGACAGGACATATCTCTTTGGCTGAGTGCCAAGTGAGAAGATAGTCAGAGCACGGCACCTCGGGCTTCCCAGAAAAAAAATGTAGTACAATTGCTTAGTAAATTATTCTCTTATTTCTTCTTAACACTTTACGCTTCTTCTAGGCCCAGGGGTCATTGATGCTCCAACTAAAAACAATTTTTTATTGAATCCCATTATCCAAAAATATGGAAATAAGAAGAATGGACTCACAAGGTATCTGCTTTCTCCAAAGGAGCTGAAGAAAAATGATTACCCTTTAGTAGGTTCGTTTTTAAAATTTTATGATGACATGTTTACAATACAAGAAGAAAAAAATCTATCTAGGCTTTAACTAATTCTAAAAAATTCCACTTTGCCTTTTATATACATTTATGGTACTTACAAATAACATTTACCACTTCCTGGTACATTTACACGTTTACATGTACACTATTACACTTGAATATAATTATGTACAGATTTGGGTACACTTATCTCTTTTCATTTATTTATACATAGGATGTCCAAGTACAGCCCACTTTGTTGAATCTGGCTGCACAGGAGAAGTAACTGACAGCAGCCCTCTTTTTGGTTTGGACTGTGAAATGGTGAGCATTTGAAACCATCATTTTATATTGAATTCTTAAACTGACACATTGATCACCTTTTTTCATGTTCACTTATATCCCAATAAAACAATTCCAATGAGTGCAGTCATTGTGCTGCCGCAGAAACTTTTTTTCTTTAAATGCTGCCTCTCCCTCGGATACTTTTTTTTATACATGTCCCCTATTGTTTTGGGGGATTTTCTTTTAACACTTAGTGATGCATAGTTAAATTCCACTTGCTACTCTTTACTTTTTACAGTGCTTAACAGATGAAGGATATGAACTCACTCGCATCTCACTGGTGAATGCCGCTGGTCAGTGCATCATGGATGAGCTGGTGAAGCCAGACAATGTAATAAGGAATTACGTCACCAGGTAATCCATGTTCCTTTCCACACTCTGTTTTCAAAGCTCAGTGCACCTGGGATACATATAATGGTCACAAGAGACCTGTGATAATACAATGTTTTTTTCCTCTCTTCAAGGTGTTTTGTTGGTATAAAATTCTAAAAAGATTTTTGCAAAGAAAGTGTATTGATGCATGCAGCCACAATATCTAACATTTTTTGGAACATAGTTTCTGGATTTGTATGTATCCTTTCTTTAAAGCAATTCGATGAATTTTCTGCACTCAAGCTGACATATCGGTCTTCAGGGGTCTGTTTGTGAGTGTAATTCCTAATCCGCAAAGTGGAAAATCCATTTAAATTGGGGTCTATACATCTACAGTTGGTATCAGTGAAGATAGAATGACGCCGCTTAGCCTCCTTCTTGCTGCTTAGTTGCACCAGTGTCAACTTCCTTATATTTTTGTTGTTAATTCTTAGTGTTTTTATTTCTTATCCATGCTCTGTTCTGTGCTATTTTTTATTCTTGTTATTTGCACCACAAGGTTCTCCGGTATTACAGAGAAGCTTCTTCTCCCAGTGAAAACTAAACTCAAAGATGTCCAGTACAAGCTGAAAACCTTTCTTCCCCCCGATGCTGTTTTAGTGGGTCATTCATTAAACAATGACCTCAAAGCTCTGCAGGTTAGTCATTTTAATATGTAAAATAATTTAATGAACACACTGGGTGTAAAAAAATAGACAGAATACAAAACTTAAAATTTACATTAACATGTCTCATTGTGCACACACTTTTATCCCATTATCACAATGGCATTTTCTAATCGCCTTTTTATTTTACTGACATATTAAAAAAGCTATATTTTAGGTACAAGAACCCAAACACAATATTTCTCCAACTAGGTTTTATTACGCCTTATAGTTTTACTAGTAAATATTCACATGTAAAGTGTTTTTTCATATTTATAAAAAACTATCCCCAGGCTTGCCACTCTGCCACCCAGATATGTCTTATATCCCCTGTTTGCAACTCTGCCCCCCCTAGTCTTACCAATGCATCCCCAGACTTGCCCACCATGTTCCAGACTCCCTGGTGTCTAGTGGGAGCAGCCGGTAGACGTCTGATGGGGCTTCTATGACGGAGCACCGAAAGGTCATGTTGCGCCAGCGCTCCATCATAGAATTCGTCATAGCATCGCAAAGACGTCCACTGGCTGCCAGAGAGGAGGATCCTGGATTTTTGACTATTTTCATTATCTATTGTTTTTTTTTTTAAACTTGGTTAGTTTTTGGAGCCCTAAAAGCAAACATGAATTTCCATTACTGTTGTCACAGTTGACTGCTACAAATCTGAATAACTTTAACCCCTTATGCTGTGCCTTGCTTTCAGGTGACCCATGACTGATCTGCAAGACCTAAAACAATATAAATTCTTCTTAGAATTCTCATATATGTAAGATGCAATATAAGAATAGTCTACATAACGGGAGATTAAATCGAGAAAACACACACTTGAAAATAGAGTGAAAAATACAGAGAAAAGGCAGTGCTGGCTTTGATAGTCTTTTTTCACTTGAAAAAGAACTGTGGCAGCTGTACGTCGTCTGGCAGTATGCTGAGTCTGCTGTGCATGTGCACCTGCATATGTGTGCGTGTAATGTGTTTGTGTGTTCCCAGTGCTGCATTCCCCAATGGCGATTGTACCATTAAACCAAAGCAACTGGAGCAGGGAAAACATTTTAATGTCTGTCCTTGTTAATAAAAATAAAAAGGCAAGTTGAAAAAGTAAAATTAATTTATTACTTTATTTTTTAGATGATTCACACAAATGTCATTGATACAGCACTGCTTTTCATTGGAGAATTTAAAAGAAAATTTAGATTGAAGTTCTTGGCTCAAGCAGTCCTAGGGTATGTTAGAGTATTGTATACATTCTGTATGTTACGGACACTGAGAAAATAGCATCTATACATCCGTTAGTAGTGTATAACTCTATTGTTGGGTCCGTCTGAGGCCTAAATATTGGAGATTCTGTCACATTATATGGCTATCTATTGCTTAGCCCGCCACTAGGTCAAAGTACTGCAAGTTTAGCGAGTCCTATCTAACTTTTTAGGTTGTGGCTCTCTTTTTGTTGTATATCAAAAACTAGGCAGAGCATGGACTGTAATTGCGCATTGATAGCCATTTTTATGTTTTAAATACACAGAAGCATTTTTATTTTTCTAATTATTAACCCTGGATCATAAAGTTTTAAATAGTCGTGCATAATCATTCACAGTATAACAGCAGCTATGATGTGGATCAGAAAAAAATCTTGGGGTTAGTTGTCTTTTATGTGATTCACGTTATGTAGATGTAATGCAGTCTTTTTGAGTACTAAGCATTGTCCACGATATTGTTTGGCTTAGGCATTTGCATGAGTAGAACTCATAGAGTGTGATGGCGGATAAGAACCATTTGGCCCATCTTGTCTGCCCATTTTCCTAATGTAAAAACTAAGACCGTAATCAGCCCTTAATCTAGTCTTAGATTCCTGATTGCTTTATGCCTAAATTCACCCACTGTCTTAGCCTCTACCGCTTCTGCTGGGTGGCTGATTGGCATTGGTCTCTGCCTTGGTTTGTCTAAAATCATCTGCTTGTGCAGATTAATATATCACTAGATACAAATGGGTTTGTAATGCTTTTATATTGAAACATGGATTGAAATGGTTTGCTTGATACTGTAAATGACCCTCCTATGTAATCATTGACATTATCTTTATGTTGTAGGAGAGAGATTCAGCGTGAAGATGTCATTGGTCACAATCCATGTGAGGATGCGAAGGCTGCGTTGGATTTGGCTCGATTTTTTATTCTGCATGGGCCGAAGAAGGTTAGTGTTATCATCTGTTCTTAACTACCGACAGCTTCCATAACACTGCGTAGGAAGGGAAAAGGTGTGGATGAGGGCGCTAGTACTGTTGTAATTCCATGTTATTGTAAACTGCTATCATTATAATAATTGCTATAAAACTGAAATAAAAATATTATTTAAAAGCTAGTTAAAGTTGCAACTTTTGGGAGGACCAAGTCCATGTTCAGTGTGTGCATTGGTACGCAAAATGCTGTTTATCTGAACAGGTCAATGGTTATGGTTATGATATGGTTCATAATTATTGTGTTGCTTTTTAATTGTAGTGAGCCTGAAGGTCGGGTGTCGATTTCTTATATAGTGTTTTTGTGACATTCTAGGTTGCCCAACTTAGTCTAGATGACATTTTTAGAAATGTGAATAATGCCAATGGCTCCTTCAAAGCACAAGAGAATAAACCTGTTTTGCACCAAAATGGGGTCACCTATCCACTGAACACGGACGTAAAACAAACGGAACATTTAGCAGAGAACAACAGGTAACATATTACATGGGAATGGGGGGGAAGCACACGTGTTAATGTTATCCTACTACTAAGCCCAAATTGTAGTAAGATATATGTAAAATTTTAACTTTTTGTGCTGAAGTTCCTCTCTTCTAGACGGTAGTCATGTTTTTTTCTTCCCATGGACATTTTTCATATATTCAAATATTTTATGTTCTATAGTCAAGGAAACAAAATCTACTCACATTGTACAACCATAATGATGATAATAAAAAGTATTTATTTTTTAAAGATTAGTACCGTCATCACGTGTGACTGGCCCGATGATCACCTATCTCACCAGAATGAATAACCTGGAGAAACGTGACCATTCAAAACAATTGGAGTATATTCCATGTACTTCAGATAAAGAGGTGAGATGGAATAGGGACTATGGTTGTCTCCAATGAAACTCAGGAAATAATTCAGGAGGAACCTACTGTTGGTTAGACAGCTCTGTAGCTGGAGGGAGCTGAGTGTATCACCTCGCATGGTTCGCTACACCTAGAGCTTAATCATAGACGCTCATTGCTAGTTCTCAACTTCGTTTAAACATAAATGCCATTATTTCACCGTTATAGACTGTAGATTGTTCCGGTGATGGAGGTGAAGCCTCGTCTGTCAGGGTCCTGACAGAAAAAAAAATCTGGAGAAACACCCCATGCAAATGTAAAATGGATAACTTGAAGAAACCACACATACCGTATATCAAATGTATCAAAGTGCTGGAAAGTTCATCATTTCTAAGAGTAATGTGGGAAGCATTTTGGGAGTCGGGACCAGACATGCATTTAGTGTTGTTAGTAGATATACACAGCAATGTGTATTAACAGATGTTATGAGTTTTTACTGTTGTTTTAAGCTGTGAATACTTGCTTTTTGTGCATTCCAGGTGCTTAAGAAAGCTTGTAAATTGGTCCCTGCGTCTCCAATCAGTGTAATAGAGTTCTGTCCCAAGGACATATACAGCAACTGTACAGCAAATGATATGATCGCAAAGGTAACTGAGATTTGTAGTGTCGGCAGTCATGCTAATAAGCCTGTTGCAGAAGACTTTGTTCTATTTACTAGACGAGCAGCACCATGAACTTCTGGTAGCCCACAGGGCACTTCTGGTAGCCCACAGGGCACTTCTGGATTCTTCACTCTGTAGGAGACCCAGACTGGTCATTTGTGAAATCTGGCAATTGCTGCTAGCTGGATACAAGCAGTGGCACGCCAAGGGTAGGTCACACGTATCCGGCCACCAGCAGCAAAGGGGGTACCAACTACATATTAATGTCTATGTATTTACAATGCCATGTCATAAAAGCCCCTGTCGGTATAATGGTCAGGTGTCCCAATACTTTTGTCCATAAAGTGTATGTATTTTTGAAGCAGCATATATGTGATATCTGATCAAACAATATGTGTATGTTTTGCGTAAAACCTTTTTTTGTTTCTATGTTTGAAGGTAAAATGTAAGTTTGAGGAGATGATGACTGTGTTTGCTGGTCCATTTAAGAAAGACATTTGCTTAAAATCTGTAAAGAGGGCATTCCAGACCTGTGGGCCCATCCTTTCCCTTAGGATTTTATCAGAGACTTATCAGGTGAGTATCTTCCTGGGACTAAAAAAAATACATGCTCAAGAGTTCTCAAGAACCTCGCTGTCAGCTAGCAAATTTACTTTATAGAATAATATCTGAATTCTTATTTTCCCATTTATATCTATTGTAGTAAGCATATATAACTGACCACAACAACCATCTTTCAAGGATGTATAAATTCATCTTGCATGTGCTGGTCAGCAATATGAAATGTATGTATGTCCTTGCTGGTATGGTCACCCTAAAGACACCGAACATAAAAAAAAAAATCTGCTCATCTTATTTATTTCGATGTATGTTGTTCTGTACAGCCCTTTGTCTGCATAAAGTTCTCTGTCCTGGAGGCAGCCCGGTTAGCGCTGGAATGTTTCAATGAAACTTATGTTGATGGCTGCTTTATCAAGGTAGGTCATTCAATGGAAATCATTTAAAGGCCTGGATATAATCACTGAGCTTTAGCAGCCTGGGAAACAGGAGTTGTTGCTCCATCCAGTGATATATCTGTGGGAAACAAATCTACTTGCCAAATCGAACAGGGGTTCTTTTTTACTTAAATCAAATCATAGATGTGTGGCTGACAAGGTCCACCACATATACAATATAGTCTATAAATAGAGGGAAATATATTTTTTTAGTTGGCAATTGTTGGCAAGAGTGTGTATATAAAACCAAACACAGCCAACAAACTGGCCAGCACAAAGAAACTTTGACCACAGCTTGTCATTTGTTCGACACTAAAAAAAGAAAGTATATAAGTGTAGTTGGTTGAATTGGTGAAATGCAATTTATAAAGAGTTAACCTCAATTGCTGCATTAAATAGGTCCAGAGACCGGTCACACGGAAGACTCTTGATTGTGAAGACTTGTTAAAGGCGATGGAAGATGATCTGGAAAACAAAGATGTCATCTATGTGTCTGGATTCAAAAAAACCTTGAGTGAAGGGTTCCTTCAGCAGAAGTTCAGTCATCTTAAAGACATAAAATCTATTTTACTACCAAGAAATCGGAGCAACCGGAAACATGCTCGATACTGTTATTTAAGTAGGTAACCCTTATTTTACTTTTATGTAAATTAACTAGTGAGGAGGTGACCCTATCCACAGGACTTTGGTCACCCTTAGAATATAGAGAACATAATAGCTAGCAGTAAGGTGGCATTTTGCATGTCCCAGAACTACTTATTGATGTCTCTTAAAGCTAAAGTAGAACAATTCACGGAAGCTTTTAATTTTAATCCCCAATAATGCATTTCCATGTCCTGATGTAGTACTTGTTTAGCCTAAAACCAGCTCCTAGAGAAGTTTTTATATATACTGTTTAGCCTTCTACCATCAGCCTTTCCACAAACCGTATTACATACAAAGCATCTATGTTGTGGGGTAATTCGTTTGGATCCAGGGGGTACTTTGATGGCAAACAGTTATAAAATGTGCTACTTTCTGAAAGTCAATAGTAGGAGTACTTTGTTGAAGAAATGGACGAGCACTTCTGATATCTAAATATATACCTGTTTTTGTCATAAATCTATCAAGAATTCCAGAGTTTTCCGAGTGCCCTTCTTGCTGCTGAACATATCCGAGCACAAAGTCAATTAAGAACCTGTAAAGCAGTGACCGCCAGCCATTTGCATCGATGGTTAAAGACATCTATAAATTCTGTTCCACCAAAACAGCCTTTGAATGAAGCAGTGCTGCCACAGGTAATAAATATAAATCTTGAATATTGCAATCCATTGAAAACCTGACATCATTTAGCTTGTGACTGGTTGAAACATCCAGTTAATAGTGTGCAATGCTGGTTGGAGAAAACTCATTGTGATCCAGTGTGGACCAGGTTTCATGTGGGTGGTCAGGAGGGATTGTTAAATAAAAGCATTAACACAGATTGTTTCTCATACTTTAACTAAAGTAACTTTAGGTACTGGGTTGTATTAGATTAAGCGCAATTTAATTTTTTTTCTGCCTTTTGAAATTTAGTGGAAATTTAGTAGAATGATCAGTAGGAACAGTCATTTTTTTTTGTATGGTGGTTGCTCTATTTTTTGCTCTGTATACTAGAATTGCTGATTTTGTATAAGGAAAGAGATCTAGAACAAATCCAGAAGTGGAGAAAAAAGGCATATTTACTATGAAGATAAT
This sequence comes from Spea multiplicata, assembly GCA_009364415.1. Lineage (NCBI taxonomy): Eukaryota > Metazoa > Chordata > Amphibia > Anura > Pelobatidae > Spea > Spea multiplicata. The sequence continues at coordinate 1,446 of VKOC01015277.1, read as the reverse complement.
CCCCCAGCTCAACAGTCAATATTTAGTATGCACTTAGGAGTTTTCTTGGTGACCAGTAACCACCTTATTGCGTTTTACAGGAACCTGATCTCAGAGATCTGACGGCTGCCATTAGAAGCGTGGACAGGAAAATAAATCAACTTTATGAATGCCTTGAAAGAAATACAATGTGCCTCATTCTTTTCCCTGGTAAAAACAGGTAAGCAAGTTAATTACAACTAGTCATATCCTCTTTCAATTGACCCCTGTTACTGTAAGATACTGAACATAATGGCAGTCTTTATCTATGTACATTAATCTTAAACAAAAGGCTTTTTTGAAACTGTGCCAAGATATTTTACCCCAGCACACCCTCTACTGACTCAGAGTGCAGGTTATAAAGGATACACATACTTCTGGTACTCATCCGTTCCTCACTTCCCAAGTTCCTTACGCTCTACTGTATACCTTCGGATTTTTTTGCAGTGCAGACAATGCAATCATGAACTGTGTAGCCTCCTCTACATCTCCTCTACTTCTAAGCATCTGACCTTCTAGTTTTAGAAACCTCTTTTTACAACCTCTTCTTCTAACATTTTTTGTCCTTTGAAATAATTTTCCCTCCTACTCCTATGCTATCTTTTTATGTACTTAAATGTTTCCAATACATCTACTCTTTCTCTTCTCTCTGCTCCAAGCGATGCAGATAGAGATTTCTTTAGCTGCTCTCATCTGAACTCCCCCTTAGCACATCAAGACCCTACTGGTGATGGGATCTCCAGATCTGTGCACATTACTTTACAGATTTCCATTCAGATCACTCCTAAAGTGGCAGATCTACCAAATTCCGAAATCATGTTTTGCTGCGTATGGGCAAATTAGACCCCCAGCATAGCCAATAAATCTAGTCCTGCAAGGCTAGACACACATACAATCATGTATTTGATGTTTTTGAACCTACTCCATTTCCTACTGAGCTCTAACATTTAATTGTTTTTCTTGTCTTGTAGTGCTGATGGATTACTTCCAGGCTTCGGTCTGATGGGTATAAAAGAAGCATCTGGATAAATTTTTTCTATTTCATATATGCCAACGCTGAAGTTGCAAAACAAAAAATGAAATAAAGAGAATCCATGTTTTGTATGTACTATGTACAAGCTGTTTTCAGCGTCTCACCAAAATTGTAAACACGCATAAAATGACTAAACGTTGCGTTTTACAGACAAGAAATCTATTCCTGTTTGATGACAATGTTCCTTTTGTTGCAAGATCGTTTTATGATAAAAGCCATCATATGCACCTTAATACATGTGAGAGCTCCCTTTAATTTTTTTTTAATTGCCCCTTTGCAAATTCATGGGGGATTCTGCAGAATCTTCTCGTATGCATTTGCCCCTTTATCTACCCCTGCAACTGTTTTCCATGCAGGAGTTTAGTTTGGCTGAATAGATCTCCTTGAATGTGTTA